>CAMPET010000173.1:76547-87972 GCA_946803715.1 Beroe ovata | reverse complement strand
ACACACACACACACACACACACACACACACAACCGAAATACTCGAGTAGCATTAATAATTCGTGTGCAGTATAAATTATGCAATAGAAACTGAAATTAATTGAGCTGTATCCGTCATCCTCCAGTGATCGTCTTCTTTCAACAGTCCTGGTTCAGATTAGCCAATCAGATTGGAGAATTCCTCGGCCACGGTCTCAGACAACACTATAATATGTATCGCTACTTTGTCTTATTGCCACTTCAGAAAGAGCCCACTTATCNTAATATATACTTGAAAATGAGCATCAATGGTAGTACAAGTCCGGACATTCGATACATTTGAGTTGCAGTGCTCAAAGCGTTACAAATGACTTTGCAACACCTCATTGCATTCACACACAACCAGAGTTGCGCTTCTTCCATTATTATGAAGAAGCAACATCATAATGAAGAAGCAACATCATGATTGTTGAGCGTATGATCGGTAAAATCGACATAGACTAACAGAGATTAACTCCATCCCTAGTCCCTACCTAACTAATCAATTGTATTTCCAACTATCTCTAACTCAATCACTGTGGTTTGTGACAAAAGTAACATCGCACACGCTAATGTTGTTGTGCTGCGTCAGCGTGAGACGTATGATTGCTGTGTCATTATACCATCGCAGTGATACAAAGATCGTAACGTAGCTGTCATTAGCTATGATTGACTCGCCCTCAACTCTCATCGCAAGCCAGCACTTAGCATCTGGTTGGCACTGTGCTACCTCACTTTCAACCTGTCCCGCCCTGCATCTTCTCTACCAGTCCCACCCTGCTACTGACCACACCCCCGTCACACACCCCTGCCTCTCTAAACACACCCTCTTCACAACTACCCACACACAACACCCGCCCTAAGCATATCCACTATCCACCCATATTGTAACTCCTAAGCATAACCATCCCTCCGCCTGCTATTACTATGCTATCCATGAGTGTCAATTTGACAATTGACACACCCCGTTCCCCTGCAGGTGGCGATTAACCGGGCTATTTTCATGGTCCAAGACGGCGCGTCCTCCTACGAAGTGAAGAATTTCCTGCTGTCGCAGCCCGAGGTGGCGAGTGTGACGATCGACCAGCACGAGTGGCATGCAGGTGGCGATGGCAAGCCGACATATCCAGGTTTGCAAATCTCCGTATATTCCTTATTTAATGGGGGGGTTTCATTGGGGGTTTCAATGAGGAGAGAAAGGGGGTGCAGAAGCTTAGAGTCAATTGTCTCTCCCTGCAGGACAGGGTAAGCCTGAGAAGAAGAAAGAAGGTAAGGAGAAATCTTCAAAGAAAGTTCCAGATGACTATGAGAAGAAGGAAAACCCCAGTTCTATAAGTGAGGAGATAAGTGACAAGGAACTAGCGGAGAAACTTCTCCGTGAAAGTAACGTGAAGAGCCCAAAACCTAACAATGAGGTTGAAAGTAATGAAATTCCAGACTTTAAAAACGATGTTGAGCAAACTGATAATGATTTTAAGTCTGAACTTTAGTCTTTTTTTTAGTTATTTTGATTATTTTATGTTGATGAATATCAGCACCAATTTTATTTATTTTGAGTATCCCCGCGCTCTTCTTTATTTTCATATTCCATCTTTTATTGTTCCACCTACTTTCACGCATACAAAATACGCATTGCTCCATCCTTTTTCTTGTCGTGTTTCACTTTCAGATTTATCAAGTATATCAACCTTTCAGCGCCACATAAAGCATACCCAGCCTCCATTTCTATTCACTTTCCCTCCTTCAGTTGTCCGTCAATGTAATGCCCCCTCCCCCTTGATATTCAATTTGTAGCATCAGTCCCTGATGTGTTATCATCAGTTGCTGATAGCAGTCTACAACATCGGGTAATCTCGTTACTGTGAAACCGGAGATCTCATTTTGTCTCGAGACATGGAGTTATTTCTGCCAGCCATCTTCAATGCAATTTGTGGGACTATCATTCATGGTTGTGCACTCACTCATGGTTGTGCATGCACCTCATGATATAGCTTAACTCTCCCCCCATTCTCATTATTGGGCATTGCACAACCGTTTAAATGTATTTGTACTCACTTAATTTGTTCACCGCTCACTGTTATACAAGCTCATCCTGGTCCTTCGCTAATAATGACCTCCACTCCTTAGTGCCTCGCATTGGCCACGTGTCTCATGCGCACGCACGTGCAGTGTCACGTGCAATGTCACGTGCAACTTTTGCCACGTGGCGTGCAGTATTCTGAGTAATTGCCCCCCTCGCACATACGGCTCTCTGCCTCTTCCCCAACCCTCCGTCTGCTATTTTCCCTTCGTCCTGTAATTTGTGAAGCCATTTTATGTTTGACGAATAGATAATTCTCGGGAAATTCCAGATCTTCTTACATGCTCAGAGTCCATCTATCCGCGTCCTGACCATGTTGAAATCACTGGTTTGATTCCGGCCATGTTGAAATCACTGTCTTCGTTGAAATCACCACATGACGTTATACTTACATCAATTTGCAACACTATAAATATACAGATGATCTTGTTGCCACTCCCCTGCGGGTCCCTCCCCCTTTTAGTGGAAGACACCCCTCATGAAGTATTGGAAAGATCTGCCTCTATTAAGGAGACCCCCGGGGACCCCCATGATGATCATGCCAGCAAGCAATTGCTTGCTATATTTACTATATTTATTCACCCTCAGTTAGCGTGATCGTCATGCATCATTTTAACAGACGCAGTGGTCACATCCATGTTGCATGCAGCGTTTTGCCGGAATTTTCCATCGCAGTTTCGAAGGCAAACACAGGTGGAGGGATGGGCTTCATGGCTCCTCGCTGAGTATTCAATAATTAACTCCCTGGATCAAGTGTATATTGAAACCTGATAGTATTCCGATTGTCAATCATCATCCCAGACTGGTAATTAGCATTGATAATGAGATGGTATAGGGGATAATGAGGAGGTGGAAAGGGGAGTGGTTCACCAATTAGTCGAGCAATTGACTTACCACACAGCTAATTTATCTCTCATTGTCTCAATACTCAACTTATAGATTACAGTTTGCATTTCTCTACCAATGTCTATCCTGTTCTTTCGTTAGGTCACCTTGATCCATTTTTATCATGTTGGCCGCTTTGTATTCTGGAGCACCTCCTTATAATAGTAGCTCATAGCTTTACTCATGAGATGCAGTGCTTTGTTCAATATTTCGTTGCTATACCGATAGCCGCCAGAAAGTTCTACATCAATTCACGTGCACTGCCGCAGCCCGCATGATATAAATGCTGTTCAATCACGCGGCATGTCACGTGAAAGATTTCCACCAATCAGATAGCAGTGCGCGCGTCGCATGATGCGCGTGATCCGAATTATGCCATAAAAGGAGCACTCAAACTCTCTCTCTCTCTCAGTGATGTGGCCATCGTTTGACTGTCAGCGGCTCTCCTGCTTTGCGTTGTGAATATTGAGTTGTACATCAGAGCTTTTATTCGCCGCATTCTTTGTTCCTCTCATTTTCGTTTAGCCAGGCTCAATACTTCTCTTTGTGAATATGCTTCTGAAACCTGGGTTCTCTGTACAATGTCAAATGTGTATTTCCATGTTCAATGTAAATATAACTAGATTCACTAATGGTGCTATAATACATTTCTCTCATCACATAGTGATTGAGTCTATGATATCATCTTAACATTTTGTGTCCATGCTTTGATCCACAACTAAATATTCTGCTCATAGGATGGAAACTATCCTCGCTGACTCCCAGCTGAGGGAAAAAGCAGTGGGATCGAACTATGACCCAGCTGACGTGGGAAATGTCTCGCCGGCCGCAGCTGATCTGCGATAACGAGCGATGTTGTTATGGACAGTTCTGTGATGAGCATTGAGCGGTGCTGAGTCAGGAGACGGACAGTGACATGGACGTCACAATCCGCAGCTGAGCAGGACAAGGTCAGCTGGCACGGAGGGAGGAAGGCCTTCTCCTCCTCCGCAAGACTGAATTTCACACGCATGCTTCTGCAGGAGCCACCAATTAGGTTCTGCAGGAGCCACCAATTGGGTTCTGCAGGAGCCACCAATTTGTGGCCAAGTCTGCGAACGAGGCTTATATCACACGCAGCCTGAGTAGGAAGGAAGAGTCCAACCTTTTACGGTAGTAATGGTTCATGAAATTATACATATTTTGTTAAACTTAAAGATCAATTGTTTGTTTCCCGCGTTCTATTTCCAATTCCATGACTGACATCATTCATCAATGACAATCTGTACGTGTTCACGTCTCCTGTCACTGTCAGCGAAACCTTGGTTTCCGACATGAAGGTGCGGGCATTTGTGATTTACCGGATGTTATCTGATTTTGTCACTATGGCAGACGTCATCATGCATCAGTCGGTTATTGTCAGAATGTCAGATGTTACCTGACCTGTTTCTCGCGCACGCGCGCCTTCGTGATCATCGAAGGCGCGCCTGTTTTTGGTTTTGGCCTTCGATGAAAGCGCGCGCGAAACAGAGGTCTGATGAAAGCGCGCGCGTAAACTGAGGTCTATGGTCGGTGGCTCATAACCGACCGCCAACATGTTAACATTTTTTAAATCGCGTTGGATAAAAAATTAATGAAATTTTTTGGTGAATTTTCAAGTTAATATTTATTTTTGTATATCATTGAGTGGTGAAAAATCATTCAAAATCATGAATGAGCGTGCATGCAACTATACAAGTCAAAAAAGCGCACGCGCGCGGCTCAAAGCCGCGCGATCATTTGCGATCGCGCCGCGCGCCACCCTACGAAACCTGTGCACTCATTTCGCCGANGCACGCGCCTTCATCGAAGCTGTTGGAGGTGCGTACGCACGCGAGAAACCGAGGTCAGATAAAATCTGTGTCAGTGCCACGGCGCGGTGTGCACGTGCCCCACGCTGCGCGCCCCTTTTTTAATAATTAATGTGAAATTCCGAAGCTCCGCGCGGTGTATTTGGGTCAGGCCGCGGCGCGGATCGCGTTTTGAATGATTATGACGAAGCGCGCGAGCGATCAAACATCTGACAACGCACGATCGCGATCTCAGTCTTACACACTAAACTATAAGTATAACTATCATGTATCAGACACGGATAAACATGTCCATGTCGATGATAATAATATAGAATTACTAATTAGGTATACCTCATGGGCTGAGGGCCTAGCGTAGCATGACGGCATGTTCCCGGGCCGCGCTGCGTAACCCAAATACTCCAAGTCCTGCAAAGTCCACGCGAGGCTTTCTTTTTTTAATTTTACATCGCCGAGTAAAACTGCTAGGCCCAGCTGACGCGAGCCGCGAAGCGGCGAGCGCCAGCGAGAATAATTTGCGGCGCGCGCGCAATGAAATTCTCGACAGGGGCTATCATCGACAGCCAATCAAGCCGCAGCAAAGACAATCTCATCTTTATCCATAATGATAATGTAAATGAGAAATAGTTTACATGACATTGATCAATGATTATGGCAACCGCAAAGGAATAAAAATACCAAAAGGAAATTACAAATGACTCTTATTCGCAATACGACAATGCACAACCTGACAATGACATAATGCTTCACTCTTACTCTTACTCTTGTGCAGCTTCAAATCCCGCATACAAATCGTTACTGGTCATGCTTCACTCCCAGTACCATAACTACAGGTATCCAATTCCACCAAACCCAGTTTCTCTCTAATCGCTCAGAGGTTTTTCGGCGCTCAAACATTCAAAACTTAAGTCTAACAACCTCAATTCGGGGATTGAGGTCAAAGTTGTAGCCTAATGAGAGGAAACAGTATTGAGTATTCAGGAGTGCTTATTCAAAATGTTAGTATATGATACTAAAATTAGCTTGAGGATTCTAGTAAACTGTCCAATGGCAACCTCATAATGGTATTAATCTATCACATTCACATATCATTATCAGGTTTGCCCCACTTGTGAACTACAATTGGTTGTCCGCGTTTTTGATCCATGATATCGTGTGTAGAATGTCGTCTTTCTTTGCGACAATGCATGGCTATTTCAAGTGGTCTGTCACCACAGCACACAGACAATTGTAGACGAGAGTTACAAACGTCTCCGCAGCACAAGTTGTAGTTTCAAAGTGGGGCTTATAATAGACCGGTAGGATTGAAGGAAACAACTCAACAAAATATGAGCTAAACTGTTCTTTTCTTGAGACTATCCTAGGAGTCATATATTGTGTTTCTAAGGGGATATAATAGGGGCATTCCTTCAATCTAATAATTTAAGTTAAACTCATAATATCGCTGAAAATGATATCGATTAAAACTATCGGAGAGTCTCATGAATAATCTTGATGGTGATATTTATATTCTATCTAAGTTGAAACCTAGACTGATATGACCACGAAGCTGCGAGTTGGTTTTCGCATTTTAAATACAACAGGCTCTGGACCTGATAGCAATCAAGTTTATGACAAACAAATCAACAGGATACACTTCTTTAGCGCCCTTTGATCAAATCCCAATATCAAAACTTGATAATAACAGAGGGAAAATCAAATTTATCTGGTTTTAACATAATTAGAAATCACTTTAATTTGGAATCTAGCATTTTGATCGTTTTGAAAGAAAACTGTAAAAATCTTCCAACTGTAAAAATCTTCCAATTATGATGCGACGAAAATAACTTTAACTACTATAATTATAGTTGTTATATATAACCTATCTGAGTAATACACGGCCAATAAAATGAAAATTAAATAACATACCAATGTAAATATTTATATAGATGTAAAACAAACCATACCTTAGATAAGTATGGGATTTAGATCTAGTTTATGTTATCGGAGATATCATTATGTTGGAAACTTTTACTAAAAGTAATGAAAAATTAGTAAAACTGTGACGAAGCGACAGAATCCTCAACAATGCCGAATAGTAGTTCGATCGCATGTGAGTTGTTTGATGTTTGGTTGAAGGATGTGACGTCATTCCACGATCGTACGACAATGACGTCACAACTTTGCCTGTCGCAACGCCCAATTCGTGCTGCATCCAGCTAATTTTATCGTGTTTACAATTAAAACCACAAAGACCATCACGTAGCGTCACGTGACAGACAGTAGTGTTACCATGGTTACATTGTTACCATGGTTACATCGGTAGTATAGCTACCAGTACCATGCCCTTGTAGTTGTCAATTAACATGGTTACCTTAACATGGTTACCGTGGTCAATAACAAGTTGCAATTGACCACGTCGGATCACCGAGATGTCATTGGTCACATTCATCATCATTGATGTACAATGGAAGATACACGTGTCGCCATGGTATCACTGTCTGTCCCATGCCTTTACTCTGACGTGCTGGCAGTATGCCATACGCCTGTCGTACACATGGTACAATGTACACATTACCGCTACCTCTCTTACCATCAGCAGTCAAGTTAGCTTTGTCTCGTAGAGATGATATATAAGGGGGAGAAATGGGCCACGCCCAATCCGGAGGATGGAATCTGTTAGGTTAGGTTTGCTGAGGCAGCGCCTAGTGTTTCTTTTTGTTTTTGTTTGATGAGGTTCCTGAAATGAGGTTAAAATCACATAAAAGAATAAACATTCCCTCTGGTCAATGGCCCGTCGCCCGCCGCTCACTCAACAGTCAACACTCCCTAAACGCTCCCAAATGGAAACTAAACGCACGCTTGATGATTTCCTATTCCCTATGTCTATCTGTAGCCACTGTGAACTAACCTGCTTTGTTTCTCTTGACATACTCCATCGCCTTCTGGCTGTCGACAATGGATATCAACACTCTCAACAATTCGTTCTCATCTGCGTTCGAACCGCGTGTCTGGATCGCTTTCAGTGCGAGCTTTTCGTCATATCCCAACCTAACGGGGGACACAAGCTAATGGGGTAATGGGTATCAAGAGGAGTCACAGGGTTAGTGGGAGATAGGGGAGGGAGAGAGAGCCGAGGGGCTCACAGGGGTTGAAGGAAAAAGGTCACAGTAGTGATAAGGGAGATCATGAGTCACAGGAGTAGTAGAAGAGAGGAAGATGATGGGGAGAAGTTGGGGAGAAAGCTTACCTTTTCGCATATGCTATGAAAGGATGAGGCATCTTTATCATGCCCTTATAGCCGTGCCTAGAGAAGAGACGAGTCAAAAACCAGACATTAATTTGAATAAGAAATCAGTCAAGATCAACACAAACATCAACAAAAAAAATACCATTGTCACAACTTGCTATACAGAACAAAAAACCTAAACAAAATATGAACACGGGTAAAATGGAGTGAAATGGTGATAACCAGCTTCAGTTATCACACAGTTTTATACCTAATCGAATCAAATTTGGTAAAGTTCGTCTGATAGGATGTCACGTGTAAAAGAGATCAAAAGGATGTTCGCGCACGACACACCCTAGTATCCAAGATAATATCAAGGAAGCGGGAGCAACTGCCAAAGGATCATAAAGACTTATTAGGGAAGTGACTTATTAGGGAACCCCGCCAGCCAAACATGCAGACGAATTATATCTTCTTCGTCAGGAGCGATAATTGGGTCACGTTTTTGTCGATCGAACAGAAACACACACACATACAATTACAAACACGCACACGCTCACACACACACACAAACACACACACACGCACAGAGTCAGTGACTCCCAGACACACGCGAAGTAATGAGAAGTTACAAATAGAGGGATGTGCTGGGTGGACAAAGAGGTGTAGCAAGGAGTGGCTAGTTGAAGCTGATGGAAAAAGCCCGACGAAAGTCAATAACACGTCTTGCGACCCGTGATTAGCAGGGGGCGCACAATATCCATATTCTATAATATATTAAACAGCTCTACCATCACCCCAGCTAACGCAGCATACTCCAAGGGGCGTGGCTTTTCTGTGGCGAGAGAGGTGGAAAACAAAGAGGTATATTATTCGAAATAATTGTAATATCATTCGAAATGATTGTCTTTGTAAATCAAAGGAAGGAGAGAGAGAGGGGGGAAGGCATCGTGATTATAAATGATTCAATCTGAATATCCACGATCTAGGTCGATTGAGCAACTGCTATGCTATGTTACACCATGTATGTGCTACGTGATTCATTTTCATCGGCCATAATTCTGCAGCAAAATGAGTTTCAACTCGCGGATCAGCGGTATTGGACAAATCATATGTTCAATGTAATAGAGCGACAAGTTGCTGCGACTACATAGTACATATGAGCGATGAAAAATAACACATTTCATTTGTATTTTGAAAATTCCATCTGAAAATTTTAAGATGAAGTTTCTATGATATTACCATTTCTGCAGTGCTTAAAATATGAAATTCTGAATCTGCTGTGATTAACCTAACTCAGACATGCAAACACACACACATACAGCCCTCATACAAAACAGTAGCTTCGCTAGTAGATTTTGTCAAGGCGGACTGAAGCTGTGTACGTACACACTGTGAAAAATGTGGGTAATTGTACGCGCACTCAAACACACACACATCATCCATACAAGCACGCACGCACGTATAATTTGTATCATGAGGAGAAAACATCATGTAATAAACGATTTGGGATATGTACACGCGTGGCTCGAGATCGGCGACTGAGGCCGCAGAGTGTACGAGCCATCACGTATTCACGTTTCAGCGTACGCGTACATTATGTACATTTTGTACAGTATACACGCGCGTAGAATACGCGATTTATACGTAAGAGATGGGAAGAGATGGTGCGAATTATACATTTGACCAATGTACATAATTACAGTGTACACGCTACTAACTATATACATCATCGCACATCGCACAAGTGATATAGCACCCGGATACGAGTCTGAATACAATATATTGTATTCGGGATAATATCCACGAATATAGGACATTCCGATCTCCCAGGATATGTCCCGGTTCGTATCCCGTTTAAGGAAATATGTCATGATATCGGCGTCAATAAAAGAATAGTTATACCACGCAAGAGTGGGGCACTCAGAGTTGGGACGAGATGGGGCCATGGGGATCGGCCGATTTGAAGATGTTTGACAGGATAAATACGCGCACTAGCTAGCATATATCTTCACCTTTTGAAACGAATGAACGAGACTACGAAACGATAAGGAGTCAAATTGGGGTTTTTATCAAATTATTACCCAGACAAATCCCTCACACGACTAGTTCCCTCAGCGATATCGAGAAATTAATTACACCAGGCCCACCAGCTTTCACGATTATCCGGACTTTGCACGCTCTAACACACACACGCGCACACACGCGCACACAGACACAGACACACAGACACAGACACACACACATGCACACACACACGCACACACACGCACACGCACACACAGACACACACACACATACGTCAAACCTGATACCACACACACACACATTTTCCAGAATTATCGAGAATCTGAGGAGAGGGATCAGAAAGCGAGTTTTATTCCCATCAATATACATGTTCTCTGAAATCACGTTTATAGTCGGTTTAGCATATTTCCTTAGAATACCTTTTCTTCATCATGGTATTGCTGCTTTTTTCCCGGAAATACAATCATTTTCTGTTGAAAACTTCTACATTATAACTGCTACCATGTTTGAATTGATCTAGGTCAGGAGGCGAAAGATAGGAATAAAGATCTCCATCCTTTCTTGTGCTCAGCACTTGTCGAGTATCACATATAAATGCTATATCCAAAGATGTCCATCTAACAGTGGTGAGTGGCGATCTAACTTTCTTATTGGGTGTAACCTAAACCTTAGGCACATATTAACATGCAGTATGCACACATTGATGTAGGGCACAAACAGACAGGGCACAAACAAGAAAAAAAACATACACCAATGAGAGTAACGACAAAGGAGAGCTTTGCAGTCTGGTGAAATACCACATGGAAAATAATAGTGGTGTGGTCGATCGGATGTTGTGACTTCTGTGTGTGGGGGGGGGTCGTCAGAATTCTCTGAATTTCACGGAAAAAGTGACGTCGACGTAAGTGGGCGTGGTTTAACGATTGATAAATGATTGAGCATTCCTCGAAATTATAATATTGCACTTTTCAGTAGAAACGGACGCATCGCTGTACCAGATATCTTTGTTATTCTTGGTAAAGATAACAAAGATGAGTTATGAGAAACCAATGTAAAGTGCAGGGTCTTATAGCGTGTGCGTCAGTGTAGTGTACAGTGTACAATGTACACTATGCAGTGAACAGTGTACACTATACATTGTGTAGTCGTGAGAGTGCAATGTTGTATGCTTGTTAACCACGATTGCGTACAATACAACAATTTTACTGTATCCAGTTTACACAAACACTATACTTGTCAAGCTTCTAAACTCGAGTTTTCTTTTGAACGTTGATTTGAACAGTCTGCATGTCAAGTGTTTACATTTTGCTTTGAATCTTTGATCTTTCTTTTCTTCCCTGACATTTGGTGAGGGTCGTGTGTGTGTGTGTGTGTGTGT
>CAMPET010000173.1:47618-74875 GCA_946803715.1 Beroe ovata | reverse complement strand
TGTGTGTGTGTGTGTGTGTGTGTGTGTGTGTGTGTGTTTGTGTGGTAATATAGGGTACAGACTACAGCGATAAATCAGGATTCGTTAAAACCGCGTACAACACTCGCTGTGTTTGCGATTGAAATAATCACTCCCTATAAAAATCACGCAAATACTCCCTAATAACCACACTAATCCCCTTCCTAGCAGTACTGACTATAGAATCAGAGAGAGATAATGCGGGGTAACGCCATGCTGTTTGGGCTGACACCAGAGTCCACGCTCACCAAGAACATATCAAAATATCTGAATGTACCGATAGGAAGGATAACGAAGAGAAAACTGGCGAATACAGAGACGCTTCTCGAAATTCAGGTATGTGAAAAAAATGTAGTGGCCCCAAAACGTCTTGAATGGTCAAAATACCACGGTGTCAACCGCAAATTTGGGGAAATCTTCGGCAACTGTACGAGCAAAGGCTTGAATGATATGTATGTATAATATACATAGATGCGATGCATTTATACAACCCTAGATAGTGCCTTGCCAAAGATCACACAGACACAAGTGAGGGGTACGCAAAGAATGAGCAAAAACTCCCACCATCCAGCCAATTCCAGAGAAATTCCCACCATTATGGGAGTCATTAATTGAGTTTCACGCAAAAAGATCATCGAATGGCACTCGCAAAAGATCACCAATTCATCGAATCAAGCTAGCGGATCATACACTATAGAATTGCTGGACGGCGCACGCGTGTCAGAGCATTTCGTCTATCTGAATACATGACACGAATCAATCAATTAATTGCATAATTCTTACTGAGAATTATTAGAGAAGGAAGGACTTACATCCAAAGAGAGGGGAGTGCGTCTAGGAGGAAATTAGGATTCCCTCTATAAAAACGTGATTGTCTGTTAACTTCGAGTGAAAGAACGATATTTTACGCATACACATTCCAAAAATATAATTGGTTTATCGATATTAAACTTTCGATATATTTCATGATTGTCACTCGTTAATTATCGGATTATTTTGTTGTTTTGAATATTTTAATATTTCAGGAATCCGTCAGGGGAAAGGACGTCTATCTACTGTTCAGTTGTTCGAAGAATTTTAACAATGATATAATGGTATGACTTAAACCACACCCATTATAATGCCTATGGCTGTCTGCTGTGCGAAAATATTCAGCTTTTTTCACAAATTTGAGATAAATTCTGCGGAATTTTAAAAAAAATGCTATGTACTCCTCGATTCCCTAAGTTCTATTTATTTCGGCGAATCTTCTATAAATAGTAATTATTAATTTAGCATATAATATGATGTTTGCATATCGGACGAAAATTCAGTAACACAATAGCGCAGGATTTGCTCATACTGGTGGAAGCCATGAAGAATGCTTCAGTGGGGAAAGTAACGATTGTTCTACCTTCCTTTCCCTATGCACGGTGAGCAGTTACCCCCTTTGACACCACCCACATCCAGTGACACCACTCACACCCAGTGACACCACTCACATCCAGTGACACCACTCACACCCAGTGACACCACTCACATCCAGTGGTGTCAATTGGATAATGGAGTATGAACCTGTCGAACACCACGTCATAAAGTCTAAATACTGACACCAAATCTATCTCTTGACATCGTACCACTACTCTATTCATGACACCACTCTACATCTCTTGATACCACAGCGATTCATTCTTTGACACCGCCCACTCTTGACACCGCAGGTACGACTGTGACACCAGAGTAAACCGGTGTCCGATCGCGAGACTGGTGGCAGATATGCTTCAATCTGTCGATTGTGACCGAGTGCTCACGATGGACCTACACACACCACAGGTAAATACACAAGCTATGCTACTTAAGTTGTTGGAGAGAAAGTTTCCAACATTGTATCTCTATAATCAAAAGGATCTATAAGCAAAATGATACATATCACGATGTTAAGAGGGTCATCAGAAAATGATATGGGTATGAATTCTAGAAATAAGATAATCGACAAGAAAACCAGCTTACAACTAACGCTGCACGCTCTCCGCACTCAAGAATTCGAAAATCATTTCAGGGCCATGAGGGACCCACGAAAGTTGAAAAAGGGAGCAACAATTAATACCACACATATTATGCCTCAAATTAGAGGTGGCCTCCTGTCGTCTAGATATGAATTTGAGCATTCTATACCACGGAATCCCATATATAACCTAGTTTATGCAAATCAATCGTCCGTGCTGTGGTATTTTATATTCGTGTGGGAATTTTCGGTTAGTTCCGCCTAACCTCACGAATTGGTCGCGGCTTCCTTTGACATGGTTTAACACACAACGTGTGGTGGACAAATATTTATTTTTCAATTCTTGGATTTCACCACCGTTCTCAGATAAGCTGCAAATTGTGTGCCCGCATCCAGGGTGTGGTTTTCTCATCTCATACATAGCGTTGTCATGGCATGATCCATATATAGTGAATGTGGTGGATCATGAGGGGTGTATGTGTGTGTGTNTTGGGGGCGTGAGAGAGCTGTGTCTGTACAGTTTGTGTGTGTGTGTGTGTGTGTGTGTGTGTCTGTGTATTAACAGACACCACACCCATGACCCATGCCCATATTTACACAGGTTCAGGGCTATTTCGATGTTCCGGTGGACAACATAACGGCCGAGCCTGCATTCAGAGACTGGATCAAGGAGCTTCACCTCCGGGAAGCTGTCCTCATCACCCCAAACCCAGAGGTGAGAATTATACAACGAGGCTTCTCCCGAGCCTGAACATTTCTTATACCCATTAAGTATTCAGCATGGAAAAATTCGGATTACCCGAAAAGAAACATTACCCGAAACATTACCCGAAAAGAAACATAAATCACATGGCTGATGGTAGAGAGCGAGTCTTGTCCATCTGCTGTTTGATTAACGTTGGAGATCCCATGATCAATGATTGTCTATGAGGAGATGATTCATGATCATCGTTCAGGGCACGAAACGGGTGGCACATTTCTCGGAAAGCCTGGGCATGCAGTTTGCGATAGTTCATCACAGCACGATGGAAACTGGAACAGAGGGAAGACAAGCTGCCGCCCTTGTCGGGCACGTCAAGGTCATTGTTCATAGTTCATTCATCGATATTCATGTGATATACACACGCACAAAAAGTTAGAGATGGAGAAAATTGGCCAGAACCCAAATAGTAGTAGCTAGTAGGTATGGTGAATGAAATGCTGACACCCTCCAGAAACACAATGAAACAAACTGATAACCCGTAACAAACGAACTTACTAACAACCCCGAACAAACAAACAAACAAACAAGCCATTCTTACTTTGTCAGCAGTCGCTCAAGGTTGAGTAACTTCCTTCTGCTCCCAAGTCTGCCCCCGACTCAGAAGATAATCAGAATCGAACATGAGCTATGAGAGGAGACAGTGGGTTAGAAATAGGGGGTTGAGAGGGGATAAAAGGGGTTAAAATATTAGAGGGGGGAGTGAAGGGAGGGGTTATCAAATCGTTGAGTTTAACGATTTTCATGTCCTAAATGACAATGATTTCAGTGTATGCAATTGTGACGCCATGTCCAATTTCTTTGAATTTACGAGTACCTATGTACCGATTTTTGGGGTATGTGTCGGTGTGTGTGTGTGTGTGTGTGTGTGTGTNGTGTGTGTGTGTGTGTGTGTGGGTGGGTGCAGGTTCTAGACAACATATCTTCAAAGAAGTACCCAGACAGGATCATATCTCCTTCTCTCTTTGATAACTGCCCCGAACAAAGACTTGGAATTGTGCCAAATACCAATATATATATATCTGGAGACAGGATCTGATTCTGAGACAGACGCTGTCTCAAACTACCCGCCCCGGGCAATTCTGAACACGGAAATTGACGCGAGGAGAGGCGAGGTTGGGTACACGTGAGAACAGGGGGTCAATGAGAAAGGGGGGAGTGGGCATACTCAATTACCATATGGGATCACAAAGAGTGTTTACTATAAACACACGCTGGAACTGGCTTCTGATTAATAGATCGGAAATGGGCGGAGCAAAGGTACATAGTGACACTGTACCACTATACTGTGTATCCCGTTTCTAATGATTGGGTGTAATTAGTGTACTGTGTACAGAAACATTAGTGCCCTATGAAATCAGTGTGGGCAGTGTAAAATGTACTGTATGTACATTTCGGCCGCACTATACATTATACAATGTACAATTTACAGTGTATCCAGCTAAACCACGATGTTTACAGGGGCGTGACTGCATCATTTACGACGATATAGCAGACACATGCGTGACAATTGTGAAAACAGCAGAGTTTCTGAAGGAACAGGGGGCTAAACGCATATTTGCCATGGCAACACATGGACTCTTCACCTCGGAAAATATCAAGGTAACGATTTGACACTTGACAGTAACACCAGCAAAAGTGGTGTCAGAGTTGTCCAGCAATGCTGACACCACAGCCACTCCTGCTGACACCACTTCCACTGACACCCGTGTCGCTGTCACCACTACCACTGACACCAGGTAATTTCAGCTGTGTGCAGACAGTCCAATTGACCAGTTCGTCGTGACAGACACGATTGATCAGACAGACAATCTACTTGAGTATGCCCAGTTGAGGACAGTCGATGTTGCTCCCCTCTTTGCCGAGGCTATACGTCGGATACACAACCATGAGCCCCTCCTACAGCTCTTCGAGTTGTGAAACGGACATCCAGGACTTGTTGCTCAGTGCACGTGCAAATCTGGGCGACACGTGTAGCAGTGATATACACATGCGAGTCTATACTACTGCGTGACCTGGAATAATATCTACTGACATATGTGAAATGACGTATATTGATGTCATGGACATTCTGATTAGTTGCGATTGTGATATTTGGAAAAAGTCCAAGTTTTTACATCTTTTAAATGGGCGTAGTGACTGAATATCGATAAATACTTAAGTAAAGCGAAAAAGCTGTGATCATTTGAAAATATGATAAATTACAAATCCAGCGTACTGAGACATATCCTCACAGAAATAACTGCAGAATGCTGCATTCCACACACTGATAAATTAGGTACCATGATAAAAGATAGAGAGAAGTGAATTATCCTTGATTGGCGTCAGACTGTTCCTCTCATTAAAAAACTGGACCAATTGAAAACCTATGAGGTGTTCAAAAAACCAGGATAATCAGAAAGAATAATCTCTACTTGAATCAAATTTGAGGCACTACACAAATCCAAATCCTTCCGTCTTGATTGCGATGAGGAGCTTTGCTTTGAGAATTGATTTGGAGGAATAGAAGGGAATGTAGAGCCGTGAAATACAGGTGTTAGCAGTGGGGAGCTGGTGATCGGACCACGGCCGGATTGTGATGGACGGCACAGGCTGGAAGCCCTCTTCTGTAGCGGGTAGAGCGGGCGAGCTTGTCCAGAAGTAGACCAGCTCCTGTTTCTCCGTCGTGCTCATGCGCTCAACTATCCCCCAGAACCACTTCTTTATCTTGTTTATCTTCTCATCGGGCTCACCAGGACTAGCCTCATTGTTGAACTGTGTGATGTGTTTCAGCAGGTCCACACTGATCTCACCGCTCCCGTTCAGCATGAGTCGCAAATCCTCCGCAGTCAGTCCGGCAAGAGAACTCCGGGGAATTACGTCCGATACACCGTCGTTAATTGCCTGGAGGGCAGGCCGGGCTGATCCGATCAGCTTGTGCTTGGTGTACATCCTCACGTAGTCGTACACGTTGGCAGCCGTGACAGACACTTGGGCGCCGTTGGGAACCAGCTCAATGGGACCACGCCCATCTTCCCCCTCCAGCTCAAATGTCAGGTCGTACTTCTCGACAAGTGCTGGGTTCTGCTCCGCATCGACCACAAGTTGTCGGAGGTTTTCATAGAGCACACTGTCGAAGAATGCGAGATCGTGCCAGCTCATCTTCCGTCCAATGATTATCTTGAGCACATGTCGGCAGAGTGGAAGTGGCAGGATGTGGTTGTGCAGGAGGCAGAGCCCAATGAGACGACCTATGTTACGATAGCAGTTCAGTCTCTCTGACGAGTTGTACGCTGTACGGGGAGAGTAGAAACCGGCTTTATCCGGCTGGAAGAAGAGCGGTTCTCTATCAGAATCCTCGTCGGGTTCACTGCCATCTCCACTCATATCTGGACCTGTGGTGTCCATGGGCTCGGCCTCACCCCCAGCCGCAAGGATAACTTTATACGCCTCGTCAACGAAGTGTTTGAGCGAGCTCTCGTTAGCGAGGAGGAGCAACATCTGGGCAGCGGACAGTTCGAGCAACATGCCCGTGATTTTGGCAGCATGGGTCCGGTAGTAGAGCGAAACCCGGGGATAGAGCTTGTCACCAAGTGTCTGCTTGTGCGGGATCAGAGCTCGGGCATCTCCTTCCGCGAGCTCCGAACTCGGGATGAACTCCCGCGCGTCGTAGTTTAGTTCTTTCTTGTTGTCTTTGGCGGGTGGCGGGATTATCTTAGTTGTCCTTGATTTCTTGTCATTTTCCTTCCTGTCTCGTTTATCTTTGATTTTCTTTCCTTCTTTTTTAGGCAGAATCGTAGTTAGGGGCGGTAGCTGCTCATTGGATAGGAAAGCTTTGCATATGGCTGTATAGAAACTCTTGGCAATTCCATTCCCCTCACCTGGCTCATCTTTGAAGGACACTTTGACTCTCTGGACGGCAAGTGCAGGACACTTGAACCCCGCTGTGGCTTGTCTCTTCTCGTATATAGAGTTGAGTTGGGTCAGTGCCTGTGGCAGGAGTTGCTCTCTATCTCTGTTCACCTCCAGAGAAATCTCCCGTTGTTGCGATGATTTCAACTTCTCCATAGCCCGTCTAAACCGTGCTTCCTTCACCTCAAACCCGCCCAACTCTGCCAGCACCGAGTCCTTATCAGACCCAACCTCATCCACGAAAATCCGACCGAATAACTCAGTGCACAACCTCCACCTCCCGATCAGATAGTCCACACACCCCGGTCCGTTGATATCACTATACTCATACGGGTTGTCAGGGTGCTTGACTTGGGTGAGAATTGGGTTGAGAAACACGTCTTTAAACGGCTGGAGTCCCGGTATGACAGCCTTCAGATTAGTGAAGATTGGGGAGGGGTTGGTGTAGGAGGAAATGCCGGGTAGCTGAGAGCTGTAGTCATGGATTGTTATTGGAGCACCGAATAGGTCTTCCTTCCGTGCAGTGGACGTGAGAAGATGGGGTTTGTCTGCTAGAGGGAGTGAATCGACTAGAGGGGTAGAGAAGGGGTCGGGAGAGGGGCATCCCAGGAATGTCGTCGAGTTGGACCGTTTGAAGAAGGTGTGTCGTTTACCTCCGCCTAGCATACAGAAATGTTTCATCTTGGAGATCACACAAACATCAAAATTTCTCCACCTCTAGATATGGGGAAAATTGAAATTTGGTCTTAATCACTCACCTGAAAAGTGGTCGGTGATGTCGTCATCGCTATCGAAAGCGGTCTCGGAAAACGCCGAAGCATCTTGAGTGTCGTCGTCATACTCTTCAATGGGAATTATCTGAGAGTTCATTTCGTTATGCCTGACACAAAATATCCTTGAGAACACTTTCTAATACCAGGTAACAACAACAGGTTACCATGACTTCATATCTGACAACAACACGACGTAACCATGACAAAATCTGACAACAACACGACGTAACCATGACAACAACAAAAACTCACGTCATCGAGAGTTCTGAGCATGGGAGTGGGATGGAAAGCGTTCCTCAGGAAATAGACAAGAGCATCAAATATGTTGGCAGCGAACTTCAAACTTGCTAAGTCAATTCTGAAAATGGGGATCATTCATTATCGAGTCATCAAGGATCGGAAATCGATACGGATCTATAATCGATGCATTGTTCAACGGATGCAATAGAAGTTGTAACTGCAAGAAATTGAGAACGATATTCATTTCTTATGAGAATTTTGTTGCTTCACACATTTCGGAATGGGAAAGCGTCACAACGAATCATCACAACGTGTGTGTGTGTGTGTGTGTGTGTGTGTGTGTGTGTACACTATAACACATTCAGTCCATTTCCCAGAATTCGTAGTGGTGCGATTTCAGAAATATCATTAGAATTTTATAGAACAGCATTTGCGCTCTTTTTATTAGTGAGATTATCCTGGCAGTAACGGAACTGGGTAATTTGTAACGAAAGTTCTAATGCTCGGGAAATCAATAATTTCGATAATAAAGAATCGAAACGATGGTAGGTGATTTCAGTCTGAAGTGATCAAGCTTGACGCAAGTTTTCAATCAGAGTCTCTTTATGCAGGAATAAAGTAACACCGCGTCGAGTTGAACAAGTGTTCAAAGTATACTACTACAGAACCGTTATGAATTCTCTGGGTGAAATGCCAATTTGCAGCGAATGGGGGGTAGCTCGCGCGCGATCTTGATTTGTCTAACAACACAAAATGCTAGTGCATTATCAGTATCTTCAAAATGAATGATCCGCATCCATTACCTAAACCCTATAAATATGTCAAAAGCATAGCAAATATCTAGCGTTGCAGTATCGTCAATAGTCGGACGTTATATCGATAAATTATAGGTAGGTAACGCATCTGTATCATCTTTGTGTACTGTTCATGCCTCGAGACTCCTTTAAAAGCGTGTTTTTGCGCGCATGCGCTTTATGACAAATATGTGGCCACGAATCACACCTATGGAATAATCAGCGTCGAATTTATAAAGTAGTAGCACCTTATGGGAATATACCTACAACACGTTGTATTGACCACATAGAGGGTATGTTATAGACGTACGTGTAGCTAGGGTATGTTACAGACAAAATGCGATAGGGCGGTATATACGAGTATGTAGGGGGACAAAATCGTCCATTTTCAGTGTCTGCATCATCATACAGTGGTGTGATTGCATGTCGAATTATGTTGGCCAAGGAAGTAGGCATGGTATAATTAATACATACAATGCAGATGGGAACCACGTTATGACGTTAGAACTTGGTATTGGAGGGTGACATCATATTGCAGCATCCAAAACAACACTGTTACAATAACAACACAGTTACCATGGCATCCCTGTTACCAGGACAATACTCTGTTACCATGACAACACTCTGTTACCATGACAACATCTCACCGTGGCAACATGTCTCGATGGTCGTTTGTATATCCTCTAACAAGTGACAATACGTATCCTATGGCGTCACGACGAGCTTTAGTCTTGGACGAGTCTTTAGCGGTGGACGAAGTTCCTGTTGATTTGGTAATAATCGAGAAACCTATCTCAATGCCATTCAATGCCATCAAGATATATTCATTATTCAATTATTCATGGTAAAAAGTGAAACACTGACCCATGAGTGCTCTCGTGCCACCAATGCCATTTCTCCGCTTGATCTGTGTCCTGGCACTACCATCCTCGTCACGAGCCGATGTTCCGGCCGATGTTCCTGATCCTGCAGGGGGGGGGTTACAAGACACTGTGATAACAATGTGTACCTCAAGAAACCGCATGCCCATAATATGTTCTCCGTATCGAACAAAAAGAATCAAAGAATGAAAAGAATATATTGACGGAGGCAAAAGGGACGGTGAATGATTATGTCCCTTATAATTTACCGTTGGAGTTGTGTGACTCAGTATGTGGAGTCTGGGAGGTCATATCAGTCGTCGTGGCAAGGCTAGCACCAAACTTGAGCTGACTCTCTGTCTGATCGAGAATAATGGCAATCCACTGCCACACTCCGCCTGGGATAACAACAGTGAACAACAATAATGATCAAATCTGTGAGTTCTCTTCACATCGAACCATTGTGGGAACCATGACCCCACCATAACGGAGACCATGAGAGACACCATGGTCGAAACAATGACGGAATATGGGAAAACCCCTGAATTTCACTCTCTCTCGCTGACTCCCTCATACCTAGCTCCTTGGTGACAACATGGATAATCTCGTTGAGGTTGGGGGCATCGTCCTTAGCCTGATCCAGGTCATAGTGACTGAGAACGTTACTCATTTCGTAGATCAGTGAGTAGAATAGGTTAGCGAGCATGGAATGAGTGTTAGCCGTACTCTCGGACTTGTTGTTTGTAGCAACCGACCCGGGCTGCATTTGGTTGATCACCTGATGGCATTATAATACCCGTCAACATTGTCTAGTGTCTTGAATCATTGTACGAATGCAGATCACGATACTTATTCAAAATATGGATGTTTGACTGCTCAAATTGTTCAATGTACAATGAACATTGTAAAAAATACAAAGTGTACAGTGTACACTATCCCCAACTCACCCATTG
Organism: Beroe ovata; assembly: GCA_946803715.1. Lineage (NCBI taxonomy): Eukaryota > Metazoa > Ctenophora > Nuda > Beroida > Beroidae > Beroe > Beroe ovata. The sequence continues at coordinate 64,602 of CAMPET010000173.1, read as the reverse complement.
CATAGCGTGTGGGACACTGGTCATATTGTTAGATGAGGACGATGAGGCTGGAACTCTGTTTCGTCGTGACGTCATAAAGTCTAGGTTCATCAGATCTGATTCTTCGCCCTCCAGGTTACTTTCGTCTGCTGTATGGATTTACGAGGTATGAGTCATAGTGAGTGAAGGTTTCTTCAAATCCAGGACGTAGAATTCCAATCGAGACCTTTGTCGAGTCGGAGCGCGAACTTGGCGGAAACTCAAAAACTCGCGTTCACGCAAAGAGGAAATCTCATGTCCTCATAGTGTAGAGATCTATTATAATTCTCATGAAGTAGTATATACCTGAGGTATCGGTTTCCGTAGTATTTACCTGAGGTATCGGTTTCCGCCACGATATACTCATCTTCGCTGCCCATGCTATCACTGTAATTCTCATCACTATCGCTGTCCTCCTCGTCACCCTGACGGGTGGAGTCTATCCGGCGTCGGGATCTCTTTCCTTGGGGATTTTTATATCACAATCAGGGAGTTTTTATAACACGAGACCAGGATATTAGGGATGGAGGAATGTTACTTTAGGATACAGCAATATCAAAAACTGTGCACACGTTGCGCGCCCCTCTGTGGTCTGAAATGTCGTAAAAAGGAGACTCGCAGCGCGCGGACTTTTCGGGTCACGCAGCGCGGGAACATCAGAAACTCACCCTCTTTCCGTTGAGGAAGCGGTAGGGAGAAGAACTCGTTGCTATTCTCTATTGCCTCCTTTGTCGTGTTGACAAGTGGCATGAGTGTGCAGGGGCGAGCAATGCCGAACCGGACAGGTGTAATGATGGCGTTAGCGGCTTCAGCAAGAAGTGGGATGCTGATGTGAGCCAGAGAGCGGAAAACTTGATCGCACTTAGAGCTGGGAATGTGTACACTGAGGAGAAATCGGATAATTCGAACAAAGTTCTCTCGGAAATTATGGGAACCCACACGATTAAGAGGTGGGCCAGTGAGAGAAACAACACCAAAGCAACAATAAGACAACAATGGGACATCAATAACGCAACAAATCGCCCAAACCTTTTCTTCTTGGCGGGAGTGGCGACTTGCATGGACAACACTATGAAAACTCTGATCACGCTTCTAACAAGGCGCTCAGATAGCTGTGTAGCTTCTTTGTCACTGGCCGAGGTTGATGTCAGCGTACTCAGAAGCACCTGCGGTAAAGTTGAAAATGAGAGATCCATATATTTAGTACATATTTAACTATAGTGGTGTAAGGAGGGTCCAAACTCGGGATATATGGGAATTCCAACCTGCAGCATCTCAGCGCTGCATTTCGTGACAAGGTAGTATGTGAAACAGTCCAGCTTGGATGTTCCGTTCTGTCTCATCAAACATTGCTTCTGCTCTTCAGAGCTCAGAACCGTTACATTCCTGAAGAAAATCTTAGATAGCTGTGTCTTATCAGGGTAGTATTTAATCATCTATGATGCTTCCAAGGATGGATGCAAATTTCCACGGATAGATGCATTGTGATTAACTAACCTGTTGAAGGTAGATTTCGAGTTCTTCTCATCACACCCCTCGTACAGCATGGCTTTCACCGCCCTGTAGTCCGCCAACACTATTCTGAGCGCCTGATTACAGAACTTGGGCGGATCTAGATTGGTGGGCGGCGCCGCACTGTCACGACGAGATTGAACCACCTTGAAGTTGAGTAGGACAGTGCCCTTACGGACTTCTCTCATCTGACGTATGACAGTTTGGAGCAGACTGAACAGCAACGGTTCTCCCCTGATAGAATGATAACAATGTCAGCAATCACAATCCACTGTCATTCGTGATTTCGTACCAAGCTATGCTCCATGACTCACTTATCGTTGTAAAGTTCCGAACAGTTAGTATCTTTGAGGAGCTGTTTGAATAGACTCATCCTCACTTCTTGGTCTCCGGCAACCAATGATTTGCATGGCCCTTTCACCCAACAGTCACAGTAAGCGGTCTGGGACAGCGTCTTCAATCTGAGAGTAAATTCACCATTAATTTATCTCCGATGCGCGGCGCGCGCGGCTCAAACAAATGTGAAAAAGGGGCCTTTTGTAGGAATTTCATCCCCGCGCCCTCCGTATATGACAGGAATAAAGCATGCAATTGTTAGGTATTTATTAAGGATAGAGAACGGAAATTGTGTTTCCAATCGCTGTGAAGTGGATGCCTCATGCTGACTTACTTGTAATCATGACCAGCATGACATGTCTTGGCACATTCACTACAACAGCAGTAAGTGTTCATGAGACCACACGTCTTACACTCGTAAATATCCTGAAAAGAAGGGTAATTTGTTCGGTTGGTTCGTTTTTAATTAAAAGGAACCCACCGAACACCCCCTATCTTTCCAACTTGTGACCTGCGTGATATGATTCTTGCCCGTCCACGTGAAACTACAGTTATCGTTGTTTATCAACATGTAGATTGGCTGGGCTATAGGCGGACAGTCAGCTGGGCAGAGTAATTCCTCAAATTCCTTCCTCTTCTCGACTTCCGTTCTCGAGTCGGGTCCAGTGATCTCGTTATACACAATGTCGTAACAACCTAACCGATTTTAACTTTGACATAACAAATTCCGTCTGAGCCAGAGGAAGATATAGAATTTTACATTCTACGACTCATAGAGGTTCCAAAAGAGCTGTCAAGGGTCTAATGTCCAAACTTACAGTCGTAGATAGCAAAAGCGGCTGGGTACGCTCTGTTCCTAATAGCGTACATGAACGGTGTGTACCCATCTGCGTCTTTGTGTTTCAGCAGTGTCTTCAGATAGGGCTTAACATCAACATTCCGCAGTAGAAGAGTCAAAATATACAGACCTGAGGCAGTGAACAGTGATAGATATTGAGGAGAAGATCACCTCATCGTTCCTTTTTGTCCTAAGATCTAACCACAAAGTATGTACGTACCCTTGTTATTGGATATGGACGGTCTCTTGCTGCACGACGCTTTCTGACCACCTGACGAGGATTCGCCCTGTAACCCACCGAGACCTGGCCATGAACCTGAGGGATGAGTGAGATTAGAGAATCCGGTGCTTCAATATGATAAAACTTAGAGTTTCAGTTCATTGTCATAGTGAAATATTTACAAAAATCGTCCCTAATCATCTGGTTAATTCAGTGCGCAATGATAATTGTACGTTACTTGTAGCTGTAGGATCAGCTGCTGACGAATGTGGGGGGTAAAACACAGAGCGCTGCATCATGTCGCGCACTGTCGTTACTGAAACAAGGGATACACCCTGTAAACCATGGGTCACAAACTACAGAGTCATTGGTCACTGAGCATGGGACACAAAACCATCGGTCACAAAGTAATGGGTCACTGAGCATGGGACACAAGACCATAGGTCACAAAACCTTCACACAAGAAAGCCTGCCCCCATAACTGCACTAACTGTTAACTGCCACTAACCAGGGTCGGTAAGTCCTGCACTTGAAGAGGTGCTGGCCCGTGGGGAGCTATCTCCAGACTTTGCGGCGCCAGAACCCGAATCTTGAGTTGGAATACACTTGTTTACAGCAACGTGCAGGATGTTGTGGTTGCAACCAGCCGTTTCCAACACTAGACTCTTATCTGAGGGACACAAAGTGACGTAGCTGTTCGTTGAAATTCTCTATTGCTCATTAATGTATGATACTGTGCCTACCTGATGCTTCAGTCAGTTCATTGAGCAATACCATGACTCCTCCCACATTCATAGCCTGTATACGGGGAATGAGGAATGTTTTCTGTGTAGCCAGTACCATGATCGAGACCTGAAACATGGAGAGATCTGACTCATTGAACTGTCCTTTGAGGAATTTTCCTAACAACTAAGACAGTTTTTATAGCCCGTTTCTACCACCCTCTGTGACCAGAGTGAAGAGCACATTGCTCTTTGAATTGAGCTCTGTCGATTCACTTCGTACACAAGCGTCGGTGGTTGAGTGGTACAATTCTCGCCTGCCACGCGGGAGGCCCGGGTTCGATTCCCGGCCGACGCAGTCTCTTTTTTGCAAAAGTCTCCCTTCTCACACTTCCTCGTTATTTTCATGGATTGGCAACGCTCATGAAGGTAACTATACTCATCTTTACTTAGGTTTGATACTCCATGTGTACCGCGTCAAATAACCTACTGTATCATGTACCATGGCCTATGCATATATGCGAACATGCCGGATAGAATTACTCAATACTCAGTGAATATGATTCAAATCTTTACTCCATTTGACAAGCGTCGGTGGTTGAGTGGTACAATTCTCGCCTGCCACGCGGGAGGCCCGGGTTCGATTCCCGGCCGACGCACATTTTTTTACCTCCTGATTTGCTGTATCGTCGTATTGGGAGAAGAATGCGGAAGCTGTGACAGGAGGAAGCGAATTCCAAGCGATGTTCTTGATCCCACCCACTTCATCATGAGCTAGAGGGACTATACCTTTGTTGTGGTCCTCCAGTAAGATAATGTCACCCTGGGGTATGGTAAATAGTCAATATGATGAATAATCAATTAGGGGAGGGGTTTAGCAAATTACAATCAAAGTATGTACAGTCATGTGTCATGAATAGTGTATAGAGCCTGTACAATATATACCAGAGTTAAGAGGGTGTGTGAGTGCAATCTCACACATGCGTGTTGATCAATTAGTGAGTTAGCACGTTAAATGAGTGTCAGGCGCTATTATGGTGTGTTATGAATGGTCTACCACTTTATATACTGAGCAGCGAGCCACTGTCTTATACAATGTGGTCACTGTCCACTGACACCACTTGACACCAATTCAACACTAAACTATTGTAAAACTATGGATGTTGTACAACTTTAGATGGTACACAATGTGGAGTGTGGAATGTTGGAACTTCGCCAGGAAAGGGGCACCATTGTCATCATCCAAATTGGGAATATACAGGGTGCAATTGTTAATACATACACAGACGCACACAGACACACAGACACACACACNCATGGAGTTTGAGCGGTTTCCTGTTGAGATAAGCGAATGAATCCTGGGGGAAGACGGCAGGGGAGTGTGGTTTGGAGCTGGGAAGCGTGTACTGAACTATTTTCATGCTCTGGGAACCTTGTATCAGAGCCTGAGAGCAAATGTGAATAATGGAGGGGGAGAGGGGAGTGTAACTCTCATCTTTGAGTGTATCAGACATACTGTTTCCGTTCAGTGTTACTATATTTATGTTGCTGTGTAAGTGATATAAGGGATAAATAACCGGGTTAATGATGATAAATGTTGCCCGCAACAAGCAACATCTACATACCGTCGTCTTATAAATACACGATGCAAATGACAGATAGCATAATAACATTCAATAAACGAGTATAACCTTCATTTTCTGACCAACTTGGTCATAATGAGTATGTTATACTCGTTAACGAGGGATATTTTCATGGTCAGACCAAGTAAAGATCCTGTAAACTTTCTACTTCCAGAGCCATTTCAGAGCTTATCTTAGAATAATGAGTAAAACAAGTCTGTTGGTTTCTCTACTCTCATGAATGTTAGTTCATGAAAAAGGGATCTTCCAATCCTCTGATTTTTGCCAAACAGTCGATTAATTTGACTGCCATACACAAACACATGCTGCCATACACAAACACATGCTATACACAAACACATGCTATACACATGCTATACACATGCTATACACAAACACATGCTACGACAAACGTACCTAGCGTATGTAATTTTAGTGCAGTGTAAATTAGATTAGCTTGAAATAGAATCTGTCATTTTGGTACAACAAATCAAAGAATCTCTTCTATTTCATAATAAGCAAAATCCACATTCAGTATAGTCTTCATTTGCTCAAGTGCTATGTGTATCTTTGTATGTACACGAGTGTTCTCTAACTAATTCTCAAGATTTGGGTAGGTCTAACTTGGTGGGAAGAAAGTGATACCTGACAAGAGCGAACCTGAATAAGCGAAGTGCTCGTGACAAGAGCGTACCTGAAATGAGCACGTGAACCTGAATTAGGCGTGTGAGAACACGTGTACCTGTATTCCCCTGTTTGTAGCGGTGACAGCTACCAGCGCATTGGACACATCTAGTCTATTGAGTGTCATGGGATTAGGAGTGTCTGCTGTATAGTGTTCCTCAACACAGTGGATGTCGTCTATTCGCAACAACCTGGGATTTGTGTTTGGATAGATGAAGTGGATTTATATTAGACCTGTCAGCAATATAAATTATCACAGGGTATCTGACACTTATTATCCGCGGATACCTTCAAACAAATTGACCGATTCATTTGAAACTCTACCAAGTTTGACACCAGTAACAACTGCCTGGTACCCACTGGGTACCACGTAGTGACTGGTGTCATCAAATACTTGGTGCCACTCACTCACTAGCCCTCTCATACCTCTACCACAGCTCACAATTCAAGAGTACCACGAACCAAACGGTATTACCCAATCACCAAAACCAGGTGAAACCAGCGACTGGTGTCAACATATGACACTTGGTGTCACTCACTCATACCTGCAATTCTTGATAAGATCAGCGGGATCAGTGTCTCTATTGCTGAGTAGGGATGAGGGGGAAACTGCCGCGAACTTCCCATCTATTTTCACCACTTCGTGAACTGGCGGTCCGTTATCCTGTGTAGTGTGACGTGTGATGTAGAGGTGCAGTGGTGTGATGTAGTAGTGCAGCGGTGTGATGCAGCGGTGTGATGTAGTGGTGTGATGCAGTGGTGTGATGTAGTGGACAGTGGTGTAGGGAGGAATACCGAGTAAACCAGTAGTGTTTTGCAGATCGCAGTTCTTGCTTGGTATTCCGAAATTACTGGGTATTTCACTGCCATTTTTTACAACATACACAATGTGACATGAGTGGCAGCAGGCAGGCTATGACCAGTTATATAACCAACCTGTACAATGACACATGAGTTGAGTGGCAGCATGACAGGATCCTTGTCCCCACTCTCAAACCTCGCCTCCTTGGTACTTTCCCACACATCATCCACTAGGGTGATCTGACTGATCACACCCTTCTGTACTGTGTATCCCACCGCTCCACGGTGGTAGAGAGGACGCCGGTTTAGACAAACCTGAACAGCAGTAGATTTTGGAAAGGTTGTGTGTGTGTGTGTGTGTGTGTGTGTGTGTGTATGTGTGTGTGTGTGAGTGTGAGTGTGTATTTACCTTGCTCCCAACTTGTATTTCCTTGTTGCTCTTTGTCTGAGAAGGCACAGTTACAGTACCGCTCTTGGTCTTGCTCTTACCACCCGTCTTTGTGTCACTCTTTACAGGATAACTTCCACTGAAATATACAATCAGATCAGGGTTTCGAATATCCGAGTTTCGAATTTCAAGATAAAAGAGGGATCTGTTCTCAATACAAGATAAATTCAAAATAGAAGGACCTAAACTTAAAATATCACTCCGAATAATTCAAGAAACTACATATAATATGAATTCAAACTAAGTATACGATTCTTGATTGCCACTTACAACCAGTAGAGATGTCCCTGTTTAGTGGCAATGACACTGAAGAAGTCAGTACTGATCACATTGGTTATCTGTGCGCTTTGCAGCTCAGGAAAAGTCCTACACGGCATCTGAAACAGAAGGGAATGTTATCGTTGATCGTTGAATTATGTTGGTGCTTTTCAGCTAATTATAATGTATGAAAGACGGGGAAAGAACTTGCAATGCCAACAAAGTCTCACCTGAATGAACTGAGCAACTTCAGGAACGTTGGGATCTACCAAAACGGCAACCTGCTTATCCTCTGTAATGAGAGTAGCCCGGGAAAGGGAGGCTGAGAGATGTGTTATCTTCTTATCTGCCAAGTTGAGCGGTGAGACAGCTGTACTCTTATCTTCCATTCGTTCCTCTTCCTGATATATCACTTTCATTAGCACGTGCAAATTTTCATCTCAATTTTTCTCCGATCAATCGCTGTCTTCTAGCTCACGCCGTCTCCCACTTATCACAGGATCTTGCTGCGCGCGTCTCAAACCTGGATAAAGTCATCTGTCTCATCCCAGAACCACTGGTGAAGCTTGCCCTCTGCGTCCACTGCAAGGAGACATGATGACATGGCTCCAATGAGGGTAAACTTGATGTCGGCATCGGCAAAAAACCACTCCACCTCATCACACACGACCTCACTGTCGCAGTGATCAATTTCCTCGGCTTCAGGTACTGCAGTCTAGGGGTAATTGTGTCAAGGATGTGCCATCAGCATGAAATGGAAGTTACAAATACTCATTACTCAGTTACCAATGTTAGTCAATGATATCTTACCCAGTTATCAGACTTGGTATCAGTAGAGGCAGATGATAGTGATCGCCTTTCCGATACGACATGCTTCATACGCCTATCTCTGAAAAAAGAAGAGAAAGTGTCCAAGCTGGAGGATGCAGCAGAAGATGATTGAGAGCCACGACTTGTTCCAGGACGGGAAGGTCTTGTAACGCTGCATGGTGGAAGAATTCGTATGAATTCTATTTATATCCGTTCACTGCTTGAATCTCTGTTCAATAGGGATGAACATGATATGACCTTACCTCTCAGGAGGTGGAGGGGGCGTGGTCGCGGTTATTGTAGGCGGAGGAAGGAGGTCGGTTGAAGAGGAACGTCGGTTGAGCAGAATATTCCTGCCCGGGGTATTTGAAGCTGATGCTGGGGCAGAGCTACTGCTGGTTCCACTGCCGCGCACTCCTCTTATTATCTGGTGCAGGTTGATCGGCACCGATTCACTCTCGGGATAGAGGAAATCCAGATCAATGCCATCTTCCACGCCTGGAGATGCATAATGGTTGAATACGACAAACTCTCAGGAAATACTAACCGGGTAAGCTACATATTTGAGGTGATTAACTGATGAAGGCAGGTACAATGTTTCTGGCACAAAGTACATACCACTATCAAACCAAGACACAACATCATCTCCTGACACCACAAGAGAGTCTCCTTCTTCCTCTCCCTCATCATCATCCCTGCTCAGCAAGTTGTTGACTGCTTCATTAACATCCAGACCAGTGCGCTGTAACTCTTTCACAATTGCTGCTCTACTCTTTCCTTGCAACACCATCTGACACTGCTGTATTGACTCCTCTGGAACCTGAGCATGTTGTTACATTTCATTTTGCTTGAAGCAGTAGTGATATGAAACAAGAACATCCTCTATTGTTCAGTGACAGACCTCTGATGCAGGAACTGTAGGTCTGAATGCAAGCCATGATCTTCCTGCAGGTGTACGGGTTCTCACTAGAGTACCACGCCTCCCTCTCCGCTGAGAAAACAGCCGCCTCAATGTCCTGAATGAGAGTTTTGAAAAAATGAGCCCTCTTCTCTTAAGAGCTTGCATTGTTTGTAATCTATTCTGGCTGACCTCATACTAGGCAAGATGTTATCAGTGCCACTAGTAGCATCCCAGCTACTGCTTTCAACGTCTTTCTTTTGTGACTTTGAACTGCGACCACCACTATAGCCTTCATCATTAAAGCTGGAATATTTACTAGTGCCTCCACCACCCTCCTCTGTCTTGATTTTGTAGCGGAACCGACAGATACGGCCATCTTTCAGCAGAAAAACAATGTGAGATTTTACTGCTGCACACTGAACAACTTCAGGCAAAGATCCAAAAACACTGAAATTTGTTGAGAGGTGGTAGTCATAATCCAATAAAATGAATGAACAAGTACATAGTTCCTATCACCAGTGATTGTTCACTAACCTGTGCTCTTCAGTATTCAAGACATTATGATTTTTCAATCTGAAAATATAAAAGCTTTGAATGCTAATGGGTTTGTTTAACACCATGTCAAATGACGGACATCTATTTCCGAAGTTTATATTTGACCCTAATATCTTACTTTTCAATGAAATCTTTGACAGTGTTGTCTGGATAAGACCTGGCTAAAAGATGGACATCACCCATGTCCTGAATGAAGGTTCCTAGTTAAGATATACTGGCACATGCTTCATGATATTCATACAGACTGACACAAGAACTTTCCATTTGCTATGAAATTAAATGGAACATGCTCATTTTGATTGACACACTGTTAGCACACCAATATATAATTTACTAACTCAAGCAGACCTTCCGTGGCCTCCAGCCTATTTCAGGTACTAAGCTTACCTAAGTAGTATGCATCTCTGTCATGAAATACAATGTACAAATGAATCAATTACATAACCACTTTTGCAACATAAGTAACAATATCACAATGATTAATACAAGGCAAATGTAAGTATATCCAGTGCTGAAAGGCACTAACACAAATATTTAAATACAAAGCTATTTCATATAAAATTCGATTTAGTTAAGGTCAAGATTAGAAATAAGAGAGCATTTGCTCTTTTGGTACCCTCTCATTGACATTAGTGTAGTTTTGAGAAGTTCAGTACAATGTACATGCTATTTCAAACAGAAGTGCACACTGTTATGTTTTCTACTTGCCTATGAGGTATCAAATATCAACTGAAACATCTATCAACTGCAGCATATGAAAGGAAATTGAGAGCACCAAAACCCTTTAACCTTAATTAAAGTTCAGCAAAAAGAATTCAAACTGGACAGATAAACAGAGTTTTTGATAAATAAAAGACCCTGTCAAGAGTTTAGTTCCGCAATGCGCGCGCGCGAAATTATTTTCATTTCAGCGGTATAGGTATCAGCTCACCATTTACGATATTTCGGCAATTGATGCAGATGAGTGATGACCGTTCGCGTTTGCTTGATCTTATTTTCTATTTGTCCAGTTCTAGATCTAGTTGCCGGCCATTGTTATAAAATTATGTAAATCTACGCGGCGCGCGCATTCATCAAAGGCTTTTTAGATTTGCATAAATTGTTTTCAGGTTTGTTTCGGCCTTTGATAAAAGCGCGCGCGCAAGAAACAGGTCAGGTATATATAATTAAGTTGTGTATAAGGTATAATTAAGTTGTGCTTGCTGCGCCGCGCGCCGTAGCTCGGCGTAAATTCAAATTAGAACTGAAAGTTCGTCAATAACAATTCAATTAAAAAGACTGCAAAATATTCTATCATTATTATCAACTGCTCAGATGATTTAACATTGCACACAGTGATACAAAGTCAATTGAATCAAACCAAAACACTTTTTCACAGTTTCAAGACACAGTTTCATGACATCATGTTCTCATCTTCAGGATCTGCACAAATTGTGGCCCTCTATTTTCAATTTTGATTGAACTAAGTAGTGTTGATAAGTTTTTACTTTATTATCAACTGTATTGTTTAATCAGCAAACTATTCTCTATTTGAAAGTATCTTGTTGTAACAGCTTGCCGCTTGGCAGACCTTTCAAATATTAGGCAGCGTCATCTAAAAGGACAGTCCAGAGCAGTGTTCAAAACATGCTCAGTTCATTTGAATAACTTCACTTTTGCAAATTACAAATTTAGTAAAACAAATTACAGTTCTCTGGGTGGCTTTTTTTTTCATCATCCACGGAATTTCTTGAATTATAGATTTCTTCTACGAGGCCATGACTTTAACAAAAGAAATGGTCCAGCACAGAAAATAGATTGGTAGATTAAGCTGCTATGTTTTTAGGATGGGCAATGCTTGTATAGGGAAGTCGAAATCTAAAACTCCTGAGAAAAAAGACCATGTCCACTTCAATGCAAACTCACAGCAGCCTCAAGGTTAGGACCAAGTTATCGATCTTTCAATAAATGGAAGTAATGTGTGACATAGCATGAAACTTATCACCTATGCTCATTTTCAGATGTTACTATAGTGAATCATTCTGCTGCTACATCTAAGAATAACTATAATTCACATATTCCAAACCACTACATTGCTCTCTATGACTTTACTACAGCTGTAGATTCGCTTGCATTCAGTAAGGTAAGTCAGAATTTAGAACCATGCTAGAAATCTCTGTTTATTGTTGAGTAAGGATGCTGATAATGACTGGATATCCAGGTTATTATTCCAGTTAGGTATCATCCTCAATCAGTTATCCCGTCTCAGGGTGATGAGTTTCAAGTTTTAGAATTTACAACACAAGATTGGTATAAAGTAAGAAGACTGAAGGATGATGTAGAGGGTTATGCTCCAGCACAGTATATTGCTAAACATGGGTCACTGCAAGCGTATCCGTGAGTGCCCTCAACCCTTAAGTCACCATATTATTCTCTAAATTTTCTGCTTTGATGCAAACTATTGATATCAAACTCACACATTAATGACGAATCGATTTGGTACTTTATGTTTAGAAACTATCAATGGAAAACTGTTCATAGTATCTTTGATTGGTTACTTCCTGATCGACAAAGCCTTGGTATACCATGAATTTTCTTCTGTGCTTCTTAACCCACTAATTCCTGAAAAATGAATCAGTTAAACAATTCAACAGCCAACAGGTCTAAGAATCATTGAAACTATCATCAACATTTAAGTTATTTGACATATATACATGCCTGGAGTAATCAGTGCACCCGGGACAGTTATCACACAATGACGACCGTCCGCATATCCCATAACTAGGGTCAGGACAGCAAGGATAGTCACTGTCAGGGTCACACTCAGTGGGTGTTCCATCTAGCCAGGGAATACTCGGTCCACAGTGTCCATGATTAGCCCACTTCTTGTCATCTGCAAACATTTGGGTTTACCTTGTTGGAGACCCCTTACTGCTAGATTATCTAGGAATTTTCCTTGTCTATAACTGTGAATCTCTATGACCACTCACCGCACACTACTCTGTACACTGAATTAGCCCAGGGCCCCCCTGTACCATTGGTACAGTCCTCCGATTCCCCATACGTGGGGAAATCCCACCAAGCGGTTCTGGATGTGTAGCACTCTCCTCCTGCTTGTACACCAAAATGATCAAATCCAGCACCAACAGCAAGTTTAGCGCACCTCTTCACCACATCAGTATGGAAATGGTCGAGTTTTTCGCAACCAATAGCTCGATCTGGTTTGTCCTTCCAGCAACCCTCGTAAATCACGTAACAATTGTCAAAACTGCCTGAGAAAGAAGATGTAAGGAAACCCTGAATTGAACTGCAGAGTGGAAAACGAGAAATTGCAGTTTACCACTGTTTATACTTTGACACGCATCATACACGTTAAACTATGGGTGTGGTCCAGACTGGCACGTGGCAATGTGAGAGGGGACCATGAGGACACTAATTTGAATTCTAATTCTAATTCTAATTCTAATTTAATCACTACCTGCTCTCTCCCACGGTGCAATTACACTGTAATCTACACAGTCGTCACACTCGCAGTTTTCAGGTCCTGCCCCGCACGTGTGTGTTCGTCGATTGCAGCACGGCGTAGCGCTATCCGGATCACACCGCGCCGGTTCCCACGTGCCCGGCAAGACCTGACTTTGATCATCACCACACACCCCATCGTCACGCCACAGTTTAGGTCGATATGCTGTGGGGATATTGGGCGTGGTTCAAGTCTCGCTTTTCCGTGGTAAAATGTGTGATTATAGCAGAGCGTGGTAAAATTGTGTGATTATATTGGAGCCTGGTAAACCAGGTTATTACGTGATATTAAAGTGAGTGAACAAACCAGTTTCTGCGTGAAGGGCAAACGCCGGTATCAGAATGAGGAAGGAAAGACTAAGCATCCTGAGAGAAGAAAATTTTCGCTATGATACTGAGTGAAATAAGAAAACTGGTGCTATCTTACAACAATCTGATAATAAGTAGTGTGGACTGATATTGGTTTAGAGAATTATTATATGTGCCTGCAATCTTGTCCGATAACCGCGCTCGATATGTGACAGTGTAAAAAATGTCTGAGTCCCATGAGTTGGTGTTATTGAAGGGTGGTGACCATCTGTCAGTGACAGATTCACACTGACGTGTCTGCATCGAGTATTGTTACCCGGTGTCACACAGATGTCACCATTCCCCCGTCACCGTATTGTCTAGCACACAATGGGGCCGTGGGACCAGGGCACATATGGTACAATAATTGCCGCACGTCTGAAGGAATACGATGTCTCTAGCTCAAGATGGATCAATGGATCAATATCTACAGACAATATCTAATCCTATCTATCCTCATTTAGATTTGATTGTCATTATTTTTTATGTAAAGGCCAGTTTGAACCACCAATTCTGAGAAAGCACAGTCTTATACTCTTATAGCGTGATTATAGTACCACCATGTGCTAAGAGGCCAGAACAATAGGCGTCAGAAAACATAATTCATTCGCATATTTTCGGATTCATAATTCAAGTGCGAGGAATCACACCTCCTAGCGAGAGTTTTCACATTAACGAGACCGAAATACTGAGTTTTCAGGAAAACCCCAGCTACATTCCTAGTTATACGCTGTAATCAGAGCCAGTGACACACCCTTACTTCCACACTCACACCCTAACACACGCAATCCACACGCTAGCTTTCAAACCCTAATTTCCGCACCGTATAATCAGGACTCACCATCGGGTTTTGAATAAAAAACCCGCCACTCCTCATTTCAGATGGTATTTCGAAGAGTTGAGCAGGAAAGAATCAGGTGTGATGCTGACCCGCGGGCCCGATGGGTGTTTCCTCGTGAGACCCAGCGGGACCCGACCCGGGTGTTATTCTCTGTCGGTCAAAGTGCCCGACTCCTTCAATCAGAGCGACGATAAAGCTAGCAATATCAAGCATTATATCATCCGATACAGTAAGGAAAATGATACGTACTTCATTAAACAGCAGATGCCCTTCAACTCCATAGCGAATCTATTGGAGTACTTCAAGAGTAACCCAGGTACGTCAAAATGTGTTTCTGCGCGGGAGCGATGTTGAAAGTTGAGGTTCCCTTCATTTTTCGACAAGAATTTGCCATGATTCCACTCATTGCACTGAGAGCTACTATCGGAGACCAATCCGGTTCGATTATGTGTTTGTTTATGTCCATCTCTCCATCATGCGAAACCTCAATCAGAGCATCTCGGGTTTAGACTGACAGAACCTGCCCAGCCGCTCTCTGAAAATCCTGATCTGGTGTTGAAAACGTGGGAAGTGGCTGCCAGTGATGTGGCACTGGAGGAAAAACTAGGTGTGTTGTCATGGTAACCAAAGTGGTAACCTCGAGACGGTGGTAATTTCTGCAGACTTATCATCGCTCAATTAACTTTAGCTCGTTGTTAGCTATGTTTGAATTGGCTAATTCTTTGATAACCGAACTCGTTTTGCCAAGGCGAGGGGGTATTTGGCACGGTTTACAAAGGACTTCTCCGGGGAAGGACCCAAGTGGCAGTCAAGACGTTTAAACCGGGATCAATGGATCCGGAAGCCTTCCTACAGGAGGCTGATCTGATGAAGAAGTTGAAACACAAGAATATACTTAGTTTACTTGCCATTCAGACCAAAACAGAGCCCATCATGATAGGTACATGTGTATTATGTTAGGATAAAGTGGGTTGGTCGGGCAAGGGAAGGAGGGTATTTGGGGGTTGCTACTGTCAGATACCAGAGTATGATTCCCCAATCCCAACCTTGAGTCCACCCTGGTTTTAGCCCCCCTCCCGACCTAGAGGCCACCCTGGATTTCAGCCCCCCTCCCAACCTAGAGGCCACCCTGGATTGCCGCCGCCGACCTAGAGTTCACTCCAAATTCCATTCCCATTTCCCCCTCTCGCCCCCTAACTCCCCTCTCCCCTCTCGTCAGTGACGGAACTGATGTCGAACGGGGCTCTCCTTGACTTCCTTCGTAAGCCCAAGACCAAACAGGAGCTGAAATTCAAGGATCAGATCGATATTGCGTCGCAGTGCGCCGATGGAATGCATTATCTTGAGTCGACTGTGAGTGTGAACATATAATCATGTATGGGGAAATGAGTTCATTGAACCAAAACCGTGGAATGAGTATTAAATATTGCGATCGTCTTGTGTGTTCTGCAATAATTTCCGCCCGTACGTCTTTGGAAAAGTTCGTGATGATGATTGGAGTTCGCGCAATGAAACGTGATCTTCGAATGATCTCATCTATGTTTGACTGCCATACTATTCTCTCGAATAGTTTTTTGAGTCATGAAATTAACATATAAAAACATGATGATTTATGGAAGTGCTTTGCACGATGTATGATAAAATTAAGAAAATGTATAAAATACAATGTATACAATTTGTATACATTCAATACAATGTATACGATGTATATTGTATACATTAAGTACAACTTGCACAGGGATTCATTCATCGTGATCTTGCTGCCCGAAATGTACTGGTAAACGCGTCCAAGCAGTGTAAGATAGCGGACTTTGGTCTCAGTAAACTGGACGAGGAGTATGAAGCCACGAACACAACTCGGTTTCCCGTCAAGTGGACAGCCCCGGAGGCTGCTCTGTTCGGAACGTAAGTCAACATCGTCTTTTCTTATCATTCTTTATAGCCCTCCTCCATTTTATTATCATTATTTATCGCCCTCCTCCATTTTCTCATCATTCTTTATCGCCCTTCTCCATTTTCTCTTCCTTCTTCCTTCTACTCTTTATCATTTTTTGGTCAATGATTGCTCTATCATATCGGAAATATTCTGCGAGTCATTAGTATTAGATCTGTTACCAGCCGCTCCTAGGTGTTACCATAGCAACTCTCTGACACCAGGTACAGCATAAAATCAGACGTATGGTCGTACGGTGTTCTCCTCTACGAAATCGTTACATTCGGCCGAATACCGTATCCTGGTAAAAACAACCGGGAAGTTATGGAAATGTTGGAGTCGGAGGCCAGAATGGACAAGCCGCAAGGGTGTCCGGACACCTACTTCCAGATTATGATGTCATGTCACAAGCAGAACCCGGAGGAGAGACCGACATTCGAAACTCTGAAATTCCAGCTGGATGAGTACTTCTTTGGGACTACGGACAGGGAATACCAATGTGAGTGAGGAGTGCAGTGAGGAGTGAAATGAGGAGTGAGTGTGCAGTGAGGAGTAAGTGTGAAATGAGGAGTGAGTGTGCAGAGAGGAGTGCAATGAGGAGTGAGTGAAATGAGGAGTGAGTGAAATGAGGAGTGA
>CAMPET010000173.1:35973-47594 GCA_946803715.1 Beroe ovata | reverse complement strand
ATGAGGAGTGAGTGCAGTGAGGAGTAAGTGAAATGAGGAGTGAGTGTGCAATGAGGAGTGAGTGTGCAGAGAGTTGTGCAATAAGGAGTGAGTGTGCTATGAAGAGTGCTATGAGGAGTGAGTGCAGTGAGAAGTGAGTGAAATGAGGAGTGAGTTTGAAATGAGGATTGAGAGTAAAATCGTACAATTAGGAGCAAAATCTCCTCCCGCTATTTAAATGAACGAGCATTGTAACCATTGTCAAGCAATGCTAAAATCGTCATACCTTTTCTGAAGTTTACTGACAACAACTGTTCTTTACAGGATGAAAGGTTTTCTTCTATCAAAGTATCAAGATAGATGTGGTGCTTCCAGTTGATCTAAGCAGCAGCTTTCAGATCGAAGTCCTGCCAATATAATTGATAATCAAAGTTTTGCGTAAGCAGTGACGTTGATAACCACCTTTAGCGACGTGCGTGATAAGAGTCCCTCCTTTTGTAACATGAACCCAGAAATGTCTATGATATCAGTTCCCAACAGTTGTTTCATACGGCTTATTTTGATGAAATGATGGGATGATTTTGGCTGCAAATGATCGCTTCACCATGATTTAAAATTTCGACTGTTCACTGTGCATGAATTAAGATATGAACGTTTAGTTTTGAGTTTTCTTTATTTCTGATGAATTTTGAGTTCTATCTTTCGTTATCGTCACCCTTTTTGTAGTCAGTATGCCTCATTTGCCGAAGAGGAAGTACTGAATAGGGCAATTTCTTTCATTTTCAGTGTATTGTTGATAAAGAACATTTTTAAATCACATGTTAAGATATCATCAGAATTCAGATATTTTATTAATTACAGATATCCAGATTAACCCTTCGATTGATTTGTTATTTTTGTTGATTTTTACACATTGTTGTTCACATTTTTTACGATAAACCAATCAATAAGAGAACAGTGTTATTTATCTTGTTGTGTAACACTACAGATTGATTGAATATATCAATATGTATCTACTCCAAACTAAAGTTGATGTTTAGTAGTTTTCGTGTTCGACGTTAGTGTATGTGTGGGTGTGGGTGTGAGCGTTCGTGTGCGTGTTTGTTTGTGTGTACTGTGTGTTCGTGAGTGTTTGTGTGTGTGTGTGTGAACTGTGACTTAACACTCTGGTGCAGTGGTGCGGTCACAATCATGTAGCTATATAATCGTAGCGCGCGAAAACACTAGAATATGATAGTGTGCCGCGCACATTATTTCGATGGCGTAAATCTACTTCCTCAATCCTCGTTCGATCCTAGTCCTACGACGCAGCGCAACCGTCGTCCTAAGTAACGTAACGGGCGGCGCTGGCGAACGATTAAACTCCAATGAATGGTGCTTTAGCTTGCTGGAAGTCCCCCTAAATTAGAAATTCCCCAAATGATTTCTGCACTACCTACACAAGGAAGTACACGGCACTGCATGAAGGATCGAAAAGTCACGTGCGTTTCGACGCGCGCAGATGTAGAATTAATGAAATTCATTTCGAGGCTGAGACCAGTGAAACAGCTTCTTAACCAACAGGAAGGGAATGAAATTCAAATATATTACTTCACCTAGCCTTTCTATATCTAATGTTCGCACTCTCAGTCCTTACCTTGGTCAACAGTCAGTGTCGATTCATCTGCTTACCAATTTCAAAGTTAACAGAAATATTGAAAGTTTAAAACCAGTTTAATCGACACCAACTTAATTCAGCCCAAGGTGCAATTAAAAATTTTGGAATTTGCCTAAAATTCGTACTACCTTATCAGTAAAATAGAGCATAACCGTCGCTACTCCAGCGCTTTTAAAATGTTGCTTTTGTCTCCAATAATAGAAATATAAACAAAAACATTTTGTCACCAACATTTTTCTACAGCAATATATTATAGGCGAAAAAACAAGTCATGCTAGCCCTGCAATATTTACATTTTTCCAAAAACTCTTCAACAATAAACACAGCTGACAGGGGAACATATTATAGATAAGGATCAGCCGTCTGCGGAAGATCAAAATTCCCTTTCATTCCAACAAAAAATAGCCACGATGTTCCCCTACCAACTTTCTAGATGATTAGAGCGAAGATACAAATACCAAAACAAATATAGAATTATTTGACAGAACAAACTTTTCATCACTATATTACCTTATCAAGCTTATTAAGGGAGAGAGAACATTTGACACGATTTTCCAGATCGGAGCTAGTTTTTATCAAAGTAAATCAGGATTAAAACGCCACAACGACGTGATAATCACTCATGAAATACGACCAAATTATATCGATAATTGCCAACTGAATCCACTGCAAAATTATTATCGACTGATCTATGATAATAGGACCCAAATCAGTATATAAGCTGAACCAACTCACACACGCATATATGAATGACGGTTATCCAAGAGGTGCGCGAAAACAATAAACATAAAGTGATGTTACCAAGGAAACAAACAATTACTCAAAAATTTCTCCTATAATTAGTTATCATCGGTCAGCCGAAAAGAAAAACAAGACAATTAACTTATTAACCATTTGTAGGGGAGCATAATTAAAACACACACACTTCAGATGCTGGTCTGAGGCGAGCAATAATTTGAAAAAAACATATCAATATCATAAAATTGCAAGGGCTTGCCAATTATCAACGAATTATATTCAAGTGTAGATGTTCTAATAGTCAAGATAATTGTTATGACAATTAATATATATTAACAACTTGAATACTTATACATATTATGATCGTCAGTTATATGTTTTTCGTGCTAACCTAGGATCCGTAGCCCTAGAAGATACTCACTATGATAAACCTACCGATTGCGCTAGAGAGAGGTCAAGTGATAGGAATATCACTTAGTTAAGTGATACGGATTCATATCAAACAACGCAACTTATTTTCGTTTGCCAAGTTACATTTTTAAAGTAGAGCAAGCGGTAGGTAGGTACAAAAGTTAAAAACGAAAAAAATCTATACTTCATTCGCTATAACACCAAAATAAGCTTGGGTTTTAATACGATCGTATACAGTAAGAAAACCTAAAATCCTAAGAATTTGCGTTAAGATAGAATTCATTCCTTCATATTCTTTATCACCTAATGTTTTATTTTGTCCTATTTTGTTGCCTAAGATATCTTAAAAACATATTTTTATCCAATATCGACTAGAAATGTCTAGGATTTGTATTGGATGAATTTGTTTGAATAGGTATTCACTTTATTAAACCAGCGAAATACAGTATAATTCTACACTAAACTATTGTAGGCTGTTCACCACAGTTCACATTGTACAGTCCTGGGAGGTGAACACTAAAAAGTTTCCAATGTTTATTGCTCATTTCGGCTATCCTAAGTCCATGTTTCACGTTGCTATGCAACACACTCTCAACAACCCAGAGATAATGGGCATACAGGCAACTACTCTGCTTAATAGTATGAATGAGCGCGCGGCTCAATTGTCAGTTCATGAAATGAATGTCAAGTGTGTACTATACGCACAGGTGTCAATCATATTTCAACTAATGAACACGTAAAATATTACTATCTATGACATGTAAATTTGTTTGTTGGCTTTTATGATATAACTCAGCAATGTTTGCAGCAGCTTTCTCATAGCTATGGCACGTGATGCGGCCTATTTGTACGTTGTTTTTATACTTAAAACCCAGCGAATTGTGATGCAAGCGAAACAATATAGAGATTTGACTAGCAATTTTGTGCCATCGTTTGACTGATGGACTTTCCGAAGCGCATCCCAAAATTTGGGCATCGGATTCAAGGCTAGCACAATTATCATCTTTAATTAGAAATACTCATAGATATAGGAATCTTCTGATTGCAACACACATATTCAAGCAGAAGAAAAAACGCGTGGCGTAGTTCCCATGCATGCATAAAACTGCACACACACGCTACGACACAGGGCATGTTATATCGAGTGAACAACGTTCACCCACATCCTTCAGCTCTTCATACACACCCTCTCCACTCCGCAAGCAGGGAGATGCCATGGTAACTCCAACACGAAGCCAGGGGTAGGAATGGCAACTGTTGTTCTGCGCCATTCATTAGTGCACGCGCACAGAGAACAGCCATATTCTCCCCCTGAGCCGCGCGTCTAGAATTACTGACGTCATGATTGTGACGTCACATGTCTTCTTCTTGCGGAGGTGGTGGATCTGGGCGTGTAAAACTCTCTCTTTCTCCATGTCAACATTGAGAATAATAAGCCAGCATTCAACACACACATAGCGCGGCGTCCAGCAGAACAATTCTAGCCCTCGGAAAAACTGAATAGAACCGGGCAGCAAGCTGACTCGTACCGGACCCACTCTCTTCATCTCTCACTCTTCTTCGCTTGTGTTAAAAACCGACAAAACCTAGCTCTGAGTTTGTGCGCACAACCTGATCACTTGACCTAAAATAGAAAAAAAACACAGAAAAAACACAAGGGTGCGCACAAATTGAGAAGAGATCGAGTGAAAGATGCAGGTCACTGGTCAGTCAGAAATGTCGCCCGGTCAACAACAGTATTAACTAAATTAACTGAATTATTCGACTAAAGCATATATATTATCCTAATGGTATTGTATCTAGATAGAGTTACGATGTTCAAGTAGGTGTAGGTTCAGGGGGTGTTTTCAGCTCAGAGGCGATGTTTCTAGAAGATGCACATGATTTGTGGTTCGCCTCTGGTCGGCACATCGACCAGCAGTGATGGGGTAACAACCACTGATTCTCCGTGCCATATCTAATATCGAGACATCTGTCTAGTCCCTTTCCATGGATTCTGAGGGTGGAAGGGTTGGGGTAGAGGGAGGTTTTATTAATTCGAGTCTGTATGTTTGAATCAAGTCATGTATCCCCTATACCCTCACTCAACCCCTACAGGGAGATTTAAGATATAAGAATTAAGATTTGAGGGATTGTGACTTATGTGGAATCAGGTGTTAACAACACGATGACGTGTTGTCACTCACCTAAGTCAATGTTAACAGGGGATAAGGATGTTCGGTCGACAGTGCAAAGGGGGGAGTTCTGGATTGGGCGCAGGTTTATCACTTCAGGTTCGTCGCAGAGTCTCACGATGTCCAATTCGGCACTCTGGGAATCGAGTAGTATTATAAATGATGTGATAATTTGTTATTGATTGTCCATTGTCCAATCAGCGACAAACACATGCAAATTTCGTGTTTGTATGTTCGGGGACAGTCGTCTGTTTGGGGCAGAGGGGCTGGGGCTAGTATGTTACCTTGGAAATCGAGTCACCCTTTTCGGAGAATTTCACGTAGGACGTCTGAAAGAGTATTTGGAGTGAAAAACCAGCCAAACACTGTGTATGTGTGAACCTACTACCTGTGTCATGTGTGCACACACAAACAAACACACAGACACACAGACACGAACACACACACACATACACACATACACACTTGTACGTACTACTCAGTAGTCCAATACTAATGGGATCTATACTCCTTCTCCGTCAGCAGCTGTATAAGAGCACTACGCTAGTAAATTCCATGAAATAGAGTGCGATACTGATCCGTTATGAGTCACGTGCCGTGACACGTGATTGATATCACGTGTCGTGGAGTCACGTGTCACGGAGTCAGATGTGGGAATTGTGCGACACAACCCTCTATGATGTTAAACACTTGTGGCACACACGCACACAACGAACATGCACTGTGGTGGCTGCTGGTGACAGTGGCACTATAGTAGAAGCAGTTACAATCATCAAGTACTATTATCCATTGGATAATATACCAATGATGGACATATATCACGATATTGTGATACAAATGGACAGCGAAGAGCCATTATATCTCCAAGATCCACAAACACACCATCACACTATCATAACACGCACTATCACACACCACCACACCAATATCACCACGCAATTACACCACACTGTATCATCCACCAGTATCTGACACTATCATCACACTATCTCAGCCTCTCACCCCCCTTGGTACTGCTGGTGTGAGCTGGTACCTATATAAAACTCACATACCACCCTCTCCCCTGCGATAATCACACCAGTTCACCATCATTACAGGAATTATGGTGTGCATCATTTGTTACCATAGAAATACAGTTACCCCTCCCTCCCTTCCTTCCTTCTCGCGCTATAATTATCCTCAAGCTGATCACAATCCACAGATATAGTTTGGCGGGTTCATTATCTACAGTATCATATAAAATAGAGGGATAGGGATGAGGGAGTGCGTCAACAGGTGGTAGGGGGGGGGGTAAATTTGGAGCATTTTAAACAATGACTCAGATACAACATTATAGCTGTTGGTAAATATAAATGTTATGCGTTAGGCTGACGGTTATAAGAGGGGATAGGTGTGATATATTAAATAGGGATGCTCATCATTATCCAATTTTAGCTAACAAGGCTAGGAAGTTTGTGTATGGCAGCCGTCTCAGTTTAACAAATGGCAGTTGCGTGAGGTTCATACCAATATGTGTTAGGTGTTACAGCAACTACCAGCTTTGTGTAGGGTGATGAAGGAGAGGATTTGAGGAGAGTGGATTCATACACGTCCCCGCGCGCACACACACTGACAGTTGACAGACAGGCAAGCAGACAGACAGACGGAAACACAAACTGACGCATACTGACAGGCATACTGACACACACGCACAAAAATCTAGGTGGAGACTGAACTTACCTTGCACATTTTACTGAAGTCGAGGATGGGTCGCTTGCACTGACATGTGTTGTGGTGTGGGTGCCGCCTTTTCGAGCCGATCTTGTAATCTATCGGCGGACTGCACTTCGCACCGCAGTTCTGAGAGAAGAGGGCGAGTCACGTGACAGTGGACGAGAGGTCACGTGCCAGGGCGTGTCATGTGACAAGGGACAAGATGTCACGTGGTTTTAATAATTTGTGTGGTATCTCTTATCGTGAGTTTATTGAACAAACCAAGGCCAAATCTCTGCCAGTATAATCAGCATTTATTGTCAATGAGGTACTTAATTACCACAGGTCATAAACCACTGGCCAATTAGTAAATTACAGAAAAACTAGAGTCCAACTATGGAGTAGGAAAATGCGTGGAAGAGCATTGGGTTCAGGGCTACGGTGAGCGACAGATCCTTATCCTAAACCGGAAGGGGGAAAATCACTCTCAACACATGACATTGGGCATGAGATCTGTAATTAGGTGTAATCACGGTCAATTACACCACATGAATACACATCACCGGAAAATCATGTAATTGTGGTTGTCATGGTAATGTGGTCGCTCACCTTCGTAACTTTGGTCCAGATTTGTGATGGTTCTGGTCTCCATTGTACTGGTATGGACGATAGGGGGATACTGTTAACTCTACACCTGAAGGATAGGGGATATATGAGCATGTTATAAAAATGTTACTCAGCATGCCAGATGGATTTCGAGTCGTGGCTATGAATATTCAGGGCTGTGGCAAGAATTCGTAGCCGGAATTATCGGTCTTGATCAGTCATAACTACTTCAGTACCCAATATATATTAATGATTTCCGTCGCCCAGAGCCCAAGGTTAATTTCAGTGCATGTTGTTCGCACGATGGCAATCACTGTGAACCAGTGTAAGACAAACCAATTGACCCCCAACATATCAATAATCAAGATGAGGAAGATAAACATGCGTGTATGTATGTGTGTGTGTGTATGTGTATGTGTGTGTGTGTGTGTGTGTGTGTGTCCTGTACCTCTTTTTGGTAGGGGCTGTGATTTCTGACAGTTGGCATGATCTCCCAATCAGTTTCTCGGGAGTTGTCATACCGGACACTACGTCTGCCACTCCGGGCCGATTCTCCTTCGCTTCGTTAAAAACTGACGTCATGGTTGCTGAAACATAGCAACATTATAGCAACAGTGATAGTGGTGTTATGGCAACACAAACATTTGAATCATTGCTTGGAAATAGCACCCCTCTCCTGAAACACGATATTATGAATCTGGGAATAAGGTGTTTTCAGCCCCCATTTCCCTCCAAACTACATCTGGAATCTGAGTCAATTATCTCAGAACTAATCAACAACCTGTGCACCAATTAGGTACAATCTATTTAGTAATTGGTCAACATTATAAAATGAAAAATGGAGATCGATGCACACCTTCGAACATGCTCACTAAGTTGAACACCATGAGATCTCTATCACCAAGTCATGCTCTGTGTTATTGGGGGGTGGATTAATAACTTGATATTATAGAAAGGTACAACACACGATTAACGTGAAAATGGAATCAGATTCTATCATAAAAATGTGTTCGGACCTACAAGGTGGGCGCAAGTTAAGGGAGGGTCGATAATCGATATTTTTTCAGAAATATGTAAATTACATCACAGCCATGCCTAGTCAAGTCGAGAAAATTTTTCGCCTACGATTGAAGATCGAATAAAACCTGACGCAAATTTGCGGTACAAAATCGAGAATAGACCACGAAATTGCCTGACAAAGAGCAATTCGTACGAATTCGTGATGCTCAATGGATGCATTAACAGATTAACACAAGAAAATCGAATAGCAGTTCCTCTCTCTAAAGTTCCTCTATCTAAAACCATTCCTCCGCAGGAAATTGAATTAAAGTGACGAAACTGTCTGCGTGGGCCAGAGAGAATACAAGTGTATGTGGCGTACTGTTTGAGTACTTGTGTTTGAGAGCCTGCATGCCCTCACGTCCACAAATATGATTGTTTGATCAACACTATACAGTAATCAGCTAATCAACTCTGATTGGAGGCTAATTCTAAGATTAAACCTCCCCTAATAACTCGTCACTACGTCGTAATGTCTCGAACTATATGAGAGAAACAGCTGCTGTAGTAATAACCTATATTCCCATCAAGAGTCCATGCTCAAGTGTAATTTATATTAACTGTCATATATACTGGCAGGAGGGGTGAGCGATGCATAATATGTGCTGGCACTGTCATAATTGCCGTGCACAAATACACGGAATTCCATTACCGTATGACCCGATTCGAGACTGAGGGGTGAGAGGGGTTGTGGATAGAGGTGCATCCAATCTCGGGCTTTGCTCATTTGGACACCAGAGTACTTTATTAATATTATAATGATCAAGTGTCGGGAATCATTGCGGGGAAAATGGAGCTAAGGTGGTGGGGAGACAATAGATGACAAATGCTGGAAATTGGCCGGATGATTTGGGAACAAATTGAGTGGATTATTTTCCAGAATGATGGCGGATTATGAGTGTCGATCACTGAGAACGGTCAAGTTGGTGCAGTGAAAAATTGAAAAAAGCAAAAGTTCTTGATCATGTTATATTCCTTGGTTAAAACCATTGGACCTCTATGGCAACGAGTACTACAAAACATTGCATAAGATTGGAGTTATTATAGAGTGTGCATGTTACGACGTGATACCAACTGCATAATGTGTGTGTCTGTGTGCGTGTGTGTGTGCGTGTGTGTGTGTGTGTGTGTGTCTGTGAGAAGAGTGAGNTGTGTGTGTGTGTGTGTGTGTGTGTGAGCGCGAGTTTCTCTGTTAAGTTAACGGTCGCGGACTTCCCCTGATGGGAAAGGCATGGTACGATCACTGCTGTACAGCCTCCTATCTCAGATCCTCGGTTGTCAGACACATCTGCAATCCGCTACTCAAGAGAACCGGGCTCAACTCGTGATCGCTACACAAACGAATCGGAACTTCATACATCTTGTGTGTTGTCCTATCACAATATACACCGGTATATACGCTCAATAATCTGTCTAACTTGACATTGAGAAGAAGAAGGAATGACTGGGTAGTGCAGACTATCATCATGGATCAACATGCACATGATACTCAGAACATTTCCATGAGACAAGTTTGTCTTTGAGTAGACAATGGAAGGGCGATGTTATAAGAATACACGTGCTCACCTATCACGGAATCTGTTTTATTATAAACTGACTACGTTCATGTGCTCAGGCATGCGATGTTATGAATGGTGGACTGAAACCGATAAACGGGAAAATAAAATTCAATGCGTTCAACAGCTAGACTATATGGTTAGTTACAGTCGACGCAAATTAAAACACAAAGTAGGTAGGAGTTTGCCACGAAACTACCGTGGAGGCTGAATTTTGGAATATTTCTGACGAAAAGAGGTTTGAAGACCATCGACGAGTTCTGAAGAACGCGTTTCATCGACACACAAAGAAATAACCCGGACACACACACACAAACAAAGAACCAATCACGGTCATTTATGAAATCGATTAACCCGAGAAAAGCAGATTGACGTTCCTCCTCACATACTCATGCAAAAAATCGATTTTTATGCGTGTGCGTGAGTCATTTTATAGCTCGGTTACCCCCAACTGTTACTTCTGAGTATACAATTTATAAAATAGCCTGCTCAAGGATGAGAAACCCGATAAAGCCATAAAACAAAGTGAGTATATTACAATACGCCAGCAGCTAGCAGTGAAGGAAATGAAGTTGGGAATGTGCCAAAAAGTTGAAGTAAGGGATAAAAATAGCTAATTTTCATGAGAGAGCGGCACTCAATAACAATGCGAGCCGCTCTATAGGTACGATAAACAAAATACTGCGATAGAATTGTGGGTACTGCGGTAGGAAAGTGTACAATGTACATATCATGATATGCAAGGATGAAGGGAGGGGTGAAATGACGCATCCGAAATCCTGAAAGCGAAATCAAGGAAGGGAAAGGGGAGAGTAGAAGATGGAAGAGGGGAGAAGAAAAGGGAAAGGAGAGGAAGGAAGGAGATGGCAGGGGAGAAGAGAGATTAAAAAGGAGGAAATCGTTGAGTCAAGGATATATAATGAACATTGAAGGAGAAAGAAGGGTGTGAGGGATACATGTCAAATTGACAAGAAGGATACGCACACACGCACACACACACACACACAGACACAGAGACACAAACGCGCGGTAGAATCATGCATTCACGGAGCAAGTATAACAGCAAACGTGTGAAGTGGTGGTGGAGGTGGTACAAAGCCAGACGATCGTCCTTGATTTGTATGCGTGTGTCTGTGTGTCTGTGTCTGTAAGATTGTAACTCTGAACTAAAATACTCTGAACTAAAATACTCCTACCCATACTCACATCTACAAGGCATATCGTGGAAAACAAAACCGCTGCTCGAAAACAAAAGTCACGTGAGGGAGTACTTTTCATATGCGTGAAGCACAGTTAGAACAACGGAAGGCACATATTAATGAAGCTCATAGGTACTGCACGTCTTGCATGTAGGTACCTATCCCGGCTCAGGGAATAAAATGAATTCTGAGTTTTCTGGCTCATGATGACTATGATGAATATAATGAATTACGAGTTTTCTGGCTCATGATGACTATGATGAATATAATGAATTATGAGTTTTCTGGTTCATGATGACTATGATAAATATAATGAGTTCTGAGTTTTCTGGTCCATAATGAGCCAGAATAGTCTACAGAAGTACTACACGTCTTCCTGAGAGAATAGAGATTAAATTCAGGGGGAATACAATCTACACTAAATATAATGCTTTATCGTGCCGAACATCATATAATATCCCGGCAGTAAATTACTATGGCCCGTTCTGAACATATGGCTGACGTGGACACGTGAGTAATAAGTGTGTGTGTGTGTGTGTGTGTGTGTGTG
>CAMPET010000173.1:2295-22993 GCA_946803715.1 Beroe ovata | reverse complement strand
GGGGCGCAGCCCCCAGAAGCCAGACGTTTTCTGTTGTTAAAATTATCGTTGTACTAGGATTCTGTGCACAAATTTGACAATTTTAGGCTCAAAGTTTCTTAGTTTCTTAATTGTAAATCAACGGAGTTTCTTAATTTTTCCAGAATCCTAGGCTAAGTTTCTTAAATTTTCGGAGATCCTAGGCTCAGTTTCTTTTAGAGAGTTTCTTATAGAAAAAACTGAGTGTACGTCAGATGGGCTGGAAGAAAACACGCTATAATACACCTATAGTGTAATTCGATGATGAATGGACAACACTATAAAATTAGGGATTAATAAAGTAGTGAAACTACAATTGTCTAACATATGCAATATGATATGCAAAATGTGGTCGAATATCATCAACCAAAGAATGACTCTGACACCTCACATTTCTCACATAGTTAACAATTTTCACTCGTGTAGCGTGACCATCATTTACTGTCTTGTGACCCCCCCGCTAATTCCTTCAGTTTATGATCATTCATTTTGAGAATGAAATAATGTAAAAATAGCCCCCCCCCCTGAGTAATTATTTTGCAATTATCTGAAATGATCAAGAATTGATTAAGCATTTGTAGCTGCTACTGGCTGTCTTCAATCTGAAAAAGTGATCTTCCCCTCTCCCCTCCTTGTCTGGATAAGTAATATCTCATAGCAATATCCAATACTACCTCTTGGTCAGACTATCACAGTTTCGTGCTAAGCAGTACCTACTTACTCGCTCATTAAGAGCACAAGGACGCATTGAGTGAAGACAAAGCAGTAGCCTACTTTCTGCAGTACACATATTATTGGCATTAGTAAAATAGGCTACTGAGTTGTATACTTCCGGCCTGCTGGCACGCCATCATCTTCTCTGGAAGTGTGTATTCATACATCAGTGTGCCATCAG
This sequence comes from Beroe ovata, assembly GCA_946803715.1. Classification (NCBI taxonomy): domain Eukaryota; kingdom Metazoa; phylum Ctenophora; class Nuda; order Beroida; family Beroidae; genus Beroe; species Beroe ovata. Next base: position 22,080 of record CAMPET010000173.1, on the reverse strand, counting down.
GCAGCATTTATAAGTGAAATGGCCCATCACGTGCACTTTAATAATGATAATAATCGATCACTTGATGCAGGTTACATACGATTGAAGTTATTACAAAGCTGCCAGTGGCCTTGCTTTATGAAATACCTATTACCTATATTTATTTCCGGATTCCCCGGGACATTTACATAACAGTATATGTAATTCATGGTAAATGTATGATGCCCATCATTGTAACAGAGCATCAGGCTCCCAGATTATTCTATGCCTATAAACCGTCTACTGGGCAAGACCCATAGGAAGCTTCTCTCCTGGTTCATTGAATTAGTAATTGGTAGCTTTCAAAGGAACAGGACATTTGTCATTTAGTGCTGGGCTTTGCCCTGAACTCGACAGTTGAATATGTGACAGCACATTGCATAATAACATAATGCAATACATAATATGCTACATACCAGTATTTTCGTTGGTCAGGGTGCTCTGATGTAAAACCTGAAACCAGGATACATTGAGTTATTAAAGTATTCAAATATATATTTATTACATGTGTGTACATATGCCAAAACATTCATGGAAAACATTCATGGAAAAGAGAGAAGAATTGCATAAAATCTGCAATATTTGTGATAGGCTGAGACCCTGTTACAAAAATAGACAACAGATAAATGACTATTTCCATTTTCTTTATGGAGAAGATTGAATACTGATGTTCATCAAAGTTGAGCCAAACTGAAAACAATCATATGCTGTATTACAGAAACATGCAGATATGGCTCTGAGTCTTAGAAAAGGTAAGAGTTGGGTTATAGTACACATAACAACTTATTGAAATGATGTTAAATACTTACATTGAACTCAGGTATAAGAGGTTCATTGAGAGATGACATCTGGAGCTTGCTGGTTATTGTATTGATCATTCCAAGCCTTGCTATTTTTATAGCACCATCCTGTAAAGTGAATAATGTTTTTGGAAAGGGTTTTATTTTTATTGTCATGACATAAATTTCAGGTTCCGTAAGTATATGAATCTGCATGCCTACTATCAAAATACTACCTATTTCCTATCCTGCTTGGCTTGGAAATCAAGCACTGAGAATGTATGGCATGTGAAATATGCTTTATCAATAAATCCCAATATACATTCAAAAGATTGAAACGAATCAAAACTGTTGATGACCAGCACAGTTCTGAGTAAGCAAAATCTAGCACCTCTTTTCATCCTGTATGGAATGGGATATACTAGACTATTGGCTTCGTCTTGTTCAGGAAAACCTGGGAAAGAATCAGGCATTCTGAATTTCTGATAACACAGATGTGAAAAATGTTTCATTTGTCGCATCTGTGGATTATCAAAAATTTGGAATACATGATCTCTTATGGGACTCCAACTCAAATTGAGGAAGACTGTTCTCTGCCAACTGATGTTAGTCTTTGCAAGTTGATTATCTTACACTTGGCCATCTTACACTTCATTCACATCTCAGGTCACTTCATTTGCTATGATCACATCTTATAGATCCTAAATCTACAACATTAAAGATATTTGATGGCCACACTTCAGTTATTTGAGTGATCCTTGCACTGTCAAGTAACAACAATTTGCTTATTTTGTATATTTATTGTGAGTAGATGGAGAGTTTAGAGTTCTATGCTATATCATAACATCAATTAATTCGAGAGTCGCGGTCGTAGGTTTACTCCCTACCCTCGCTGGTAGGTTATTATCTTGTCAGATGTTACCTGACCTGTTTCTCGCGCACGCGCGCCTTCATCGGAGGCCGAAACAGCCTTCGATGGAGGCGCGCGCGCGAGAAACTGAGGTCAGATAAAATCTGACAAATAATAAATATTATCCCTGTCGAGAATTTCGTTTACGCGCGCGCGGCGTAAACTTATTCTCAGACAGGGTCCGTCTGCGTCTGAGCTTGCGTACGCAAGCCGCTTCGCGGCTTGCATTAGCGGTCTAGCATGGCATGCATCGGATCGCGTCGCCATGAGACAAACCGCTGCTGCATGCAATGCAAGCCGCCGCGCGCCGCACCATGCACAGCTCTGGCCGGTCCATCATTAACGGCCATGAACGCGAACGCAACCTCAAACCTGAGAGTGCAAGTGAGCCTACGCCTACATATTGTATTTGTATATTCAACTGTGAACTGCAGATGAATATCAAATATGAAATGATGAAACATAAAAGCGAAGTATTTAGTTGTACTACAAAATTTAATTCATTCAATTTAAATACAAATTCGGTTGATTAATATTCGAAACTCACATGAAACTGGAAACATGGCCCTGGGCCCACTGGCTCTAGTTCACGTTCACACTCTAGTTCACGCCATGTGATGTTTCCGCGACATCTGCAATTTTTATTTAGATGCAATCCCAAGTCAGTCACACATCACACTTCAGCGAAGGAGTGGTAATCAGTAATCATACTTGTCTATTGTCACACTTTATTTCTTGGTTCTTGTTAGGGATGGTATCCTTGTCCGAGTCGGCAGTTTGCTGGCTGTGCGGCCTCTTGGACCAGGAATACCAGTCTTGGACGGTAAACCTGACTTTGCTGCTTTGCCTGCAGTTCTGTTTTCTGCTTTTGGATCGTTTTCACCGTCAGCAGAGAGGACGTCACGCTTCACTTCAGTTTTGGTGTCAGTTGCCTTCCGAGGCTTGATCCCTGCAGTTTTGTCACTCTGACTTGGCAGTTTTCCAATTCTGTTCTCCAACGAGCCGAGGACGGGTCGCTTCTTGTCCGCAACTGTCTTCAGATCAGCTCGGGACGACAAATTGCTCTTCACTACCGAGGAGGGACGTCCACCAGCAGGCTTCGCATCCTTCCCAATGACTGGTTTGGTAACAGGTTCTTTCTTGACACCCGGTTTCGACACACCAGCAGTATTTCTGATAGTTGGCTGCTTCGCTGCACCAGTTGCACCCTTGCCTGCCGGTTGTTTAACTGCAGAAACCGGTTGTTTCGCAACATTTGACTTGGTCACCACTTTTCCAGCACTTGTCTTGGTTGATTTAGGACTGGTCACTTGGACAGCTGGGTCTGTGTTTTCATCGACTAACACAGGCTCTGTAACGTTAGTTTTGGCAGGAGTAGACATTTTAGCAGCTACGGAGTTCTTTGTTTCTGAAGCAGCAGGTTTTGATCGTGGTTCAGTTGAGATGGTCTTGTACTTCCCCAGTTTCTCTGATCTAAGTGATTTGACTGGTGTTAGGATCGGGGTGGCTGCTATCTTGGGTTTGCAGCGCGGGGTGGCTGCTGTTCGCCTCACTGGAGTTGTTGGCGGCTCTCTGATCGCAGTGAGAACGGATCCTTCACACGATAGTGATTTCCGAGGTGCAATAGCGGGGCTCATTGGTCGGCCCCGAGGACTCATGGGGCTCATGGTCTGGGTTCGCGGGCTATAGGGGCGGTTGTTGTTGGGACGGGGGCTTGGCGGTAACCACGGGACCTTGATATCGTTCACTGGGGGAAAATCAAGTATTATTATTATCGAACCATGGATTCTCGGTTATAATAGGCAGAAAATGGATAGTTCTCTTCCCGTTGGCTTACCACTAGCAGATTTGGAGAGAGGGCTGGACGGTGTTTTCGCTGTTGGAGTAGCTACCCGAGCAAGGAATGCTGAGAATGCGGGTTTCTCCGTACATATTCTATCACTGAAACAACGAATAGCACGATATCATCTTCGATAGAAAACAGAGGTAGAAGAGCTTACTAAAATAAGTAGTTTATAATTTGCGCATGATTTCAGTCGGATATTGACTCACCGACTGGGTGCCATACAGGGTAGGGTAGAGGGGCGCGGTCGACCGGCCGGTTTACTTGGTGTGCTCTTCTTATCAGCAGGTCTCCTGTCTGAAGCCAAATCCTGCACCTTGGCTGAACCGACAGTGCTGAGGGAGATAGCATGATTATATTATGAAGATCGTTCATTATCCACACGCTCATTGAAGTCATTAAGTACCTCTTAGTTTTGGTGGAAAGTGGCGTTCCTCTCTGGTTCTTGCTGGATGGTGGCGTAGTCGCTAGCTTGGAGCGGGGACGTGTAGAACCAGCCATGACAATATGCTTCCCAGTGTACTGCAGCTGAAAAACATCAGTAATAAACGATTCGATGTCTCGGACCTGTCAACAGATTCGAGAAAAATGAAGGAATGTTGTCAGTTTTGAAAATTTAAATTTTGCGCGAAAAGGGAATAAGGACTGTCGTGCGCTTCAGGAATTGCATCGCGCGCTACGCAAATAGCTGATTTTTTGAGGCCCGGCCGAAAATGTATCACAAATCGAAAAGCGGATTGAGAAAGAAATTGATCAAACTTACTCGGGAGGGAGCTGGGAATTTGCTCTTCAAATCCTCCACATCATTAGCCTTGAACAGAACAGAAGGAGAGTTTATCTCACTTATGAAGAAGTCATCACTGTCAATATTCTTCAGAACAGACGGGGAAAGTAGACCCAGCGATTCCCTAGGCTTTTCTCTGTCCATGAACTTTGAAACAGATGATGGTATTGTTACTTCATGCGGGTTTTCTTTGTCTTCTTCACACTCTTCTGATATAGAATCTACAGTATTCCTTGATGCATCTTCACTTTGTTCTTGTACGACTTTGTTCTCTTCTTGATCCAGATCGACATTCTGGTCATTAGGAACACTTTCAGTGTCAACTGGCTCGAAACATTTTGAATTCTCTGCGTTCACAGGATCGTTATTTTCCTCTTGACTCTCCCCTTCTTCCTTTAGAACTTCAGGTTCATTCGAGTCTGATACTTGGGGCACATGATCATAGAGATCAGTGCTGGGACTCTCGTGATCTGATTGAACAGTGTCAACAGTTCCTTCCCCATCATGTTCAATTTCTGCGGGGATCAGTGAAGTGGGGGGCAGATTACCATCATCACATGTTTCATTGTTAACCAAGTCGTCAGAGACTAAGTTAATGATCCCTAGTTGTTTGTCTTCCAGCATAGTTTCAGTTTTTGACTCACTCATGACTTTATCTTTGATGAAATCGAGGCAATCACTAGCCAACTCTTCAGATTTTGTCTCAATACATGTATTCGTACCTGCTTCTAAATTGATAGTTTCGGAAGTTGACATACTATCATCTATGTCCTCCACTTCCTCGATAGATGATTTGGCATCAAATTCATTTACAACTGTTTCCACATCCTGCTCAGGAATCAAATCCTGATGCTTGATTTCACATCCATTAACAATGCTGTGATTGGCATCCTCATCTTGTTCTTGCTCGGCAATGAAGGTGAACGCAGTTTGTTCTCCAACATCCCCACTTACATTGAATGATTGTGGATAAATCATTCCATCAACTGTGGACGGAATTTCAACCACAGGCACTGAGTTTGACTCTAATTCAATGTTCATCTCATCTACACCATAATTCAACCTGGTATATTCTACATCTAGTGCTACACAACCCAAATTCTTATTCATTCTCAACTCATGTGATGAAACTGACTCAGTGACTTGTGAAGGTTCATCCAGATAGCCTTCTTCCTGACATGCGATAGGAGCAAGTTCAGAATCGTCTGCTGATTCGGGGTTGACAACTTCATTGACAGGCATCTCATCAAGAGGCAGCTCCAGAGACTCTATGACATCTTCCTTCTCTTCTTCCCAAGGAGAGCTCTCTTTCACTTCCTCATGACAAAAGTTATCTTTGTTGGCAACAAAGTCGATCTTCCTGGAGAAATCAACTGCAGCACTATTATCTGGCTGCTCTGAAGAAGAATCTTCATGGACATCCAGGAAATTACAAGCTTTATTGCCAAAAATATCTGTTTCCAATGTGTTTTGGTGTGTATCACTATTACAAATCTTGCTATCATCGCCGCCCATGTCGAACTCTTTGACCTCATCAACAGCTTCAAAATGATCTGGCTGAACCTCTGCTGGATCCTCGGACGATTCTTCATGATTCAAAACGATTACACTTTCTTCTTTCATATCTCCACCTTGCTGCATTTCTCCTAGATGAAGGTCAAACAATTCACCATCTTGAGTTTCAATAGCTGCTGCTGGACTCAAATCTGTACCAAGATTCTCAGACGAATGTTCATGGCCCAGAACGATTATACTGTCCTCATTACTGTCTCCACTTTGTTTCATTCTCTCCAACTTTTCATCAAAGAGTTCATGCACTTCAGTTTCAGTAGTTGGTATGGATTCAGCCTTAATCACAATTTCATCTTCTGTTTGCATTGATGACTGTTCAATGATGTTTCCATCTTTGAACTGCGAGGGCACCTCTTTGTCAGCATTTTCATATACTGAATACGTTTGCTGCTCTTCTTCATCAACATGGAACAGCAAATCATCTTGCTGTGGGATCAAGAATTCTTGAGTAGTATGCTCTGCTGAGACTTGAGTAGCTTCACTGCTTGGAGTTGCTGCTGGCAGCTCCTCTAATTCTGTGTTCTCTTCAATCACATGAGGAACATCCATTTCATTTCTATTGAACTCAGCATCTTCATTTTCAACTTGATTCAACTCATCTGGCAGTGAAACAGATGACTCAATGCCTGGAATGGTGCTTTGAAGCTCAGTCAAGACATTAACGTTGGGATCAGTCAATGTTTCTAGAACAGCATCCTGTGCAAGTGAGCATTCACCACTTTCCACCCCTTCCACTGCTTCCATTGGCCCGGATTCCAGTTGCTCACCCTTTTTCATCTCCACAGGGAATAATTCCTCTTCTTTCTCAACTAATGGTTCTCTTTCATTTTCATTCTCATCGTTACAGGTAATAGATGTCGTATCCTTTGACATATAATCAGAGAGATTAGTTTCAGAGACGTCATCATACTCCATGTTAGTATTTTGGGGAGGCTGATCCTTGATATATTCTGATAATTCAACATCAGACACATCATCATAATGATCACTCGGTACTATTTTTCTTGTACTCTCTGATGAAGGAATAAGGAAGTCAAAACTTTGATCATTGTTCTCCAAACAGTTGTCTGGAAAATGAATTGATTTCTCACCAATCCCCTCATAGACTCCACTTTCAACAGTATTGAGTGTGTCAGAGACAGTCTCAGCAGAAACAAAATTCTCTATGTTGATTGTATTAAGATCAATCACATCATTACGAGGAGAGTCTACATTGAGATTGATTGTGCTCATGGGCTTGTTCTCAGGATTGTACTTATCCTCAAAATACTTGGTAATTTCAGACATGTCAATTTCATCAATCCTTGCTTCTGGTGTGTTATCATTCAGCCCACAATCCAGTAGAGCATCAAGGCATGATATATTTTGCAGATCAACTAGGTTAGATGTCATCTCATCATTTTGTCCCAAAAGTTCATCTTCCTCCTCAGGAGATATGAAGGAGTGTTCTGACACAACATTTTTGTTTGATTCAAAAATAAGCATGTTACCAAGATTATTGATTTCGGTTCTAAGTTCTCCAGGGACATAAGGGCTTGTTTCATTTGAAGCAGTTACAGGTACATCCTGTGTACACTCCAAGTCAAGTTTTTCAATACTGTCACAGAGATCAGTTATGCTGATGTTATGGGGAAACTTAACATGTTGCCCCTGGCCAGTTGCCAACCTATCAGAGAATTCGTCAATAGGTTCTATTCCTGCATGTTCTGCTACATTTGAATCATCATGACTATCTGAATATAGAACTTGGCGACAAGATGGTGACTCTGTGAGCTCTGAATCTTTACATCCTTTGATTTGTGACTTGGGAGTTATATTTAAACTCTTGACATCCAATTCCAACCCAACACCAGAATTTAAGAACTGGTTCTTTGGTGAATTAACTTCAAATAAATCTTGGTCTACCGATTCTTCCTTTAGAACTCCTGAAAGATAGGTGGTCCTCAAAAAACCATGTACATTATTTTATAGTAAGCTTTTATTGAAAATGCCTTTGAAAACTGAGAGCAAAACTTACTCAATGGAGTATTAGGAAGAGATGGAACAGCAGGTGTGTTAGGACGAGATCCAAATGATATCTCACTGTCAGAATACTCACTGAAATGTGAGGTGTATGAATGTTAATATGAAACATCAAATGCATACATTTCACCTCTTCTGAAGGAAAGACTTAGAAAATGCAATTGATATGAGAAAGTACATCACCAGTACACCATAACTAGAAAAAAAATGGTTTGATAATGAATTGCTGTTTGACCAGAAACCTGCATGTAGCTCCAGACAAGCGATTCACTGAGTCCATCAGTCAACAATATGAAGTTTGCATATATTCTCTAAGTGCAAGATGATGAATTACAAATATGAATAATTTGGTATCTGTGACATAAAATCTTGAAAATGATACATTTGAATCTCATTACACTTCGTTATATTGTCCAAATAGAATATGGAAGGTCCATATATTAGCATGATGATAAAATTCAGTTTCAAAGAGCCTCATGAGAAGATATCAAGGTAGAGCTGTCACACTAATAGTCAACAGCAACTGCAATATGCTGGCCACAATGCTTATGATTGATGATGAATTGATCTTATGAATAACATTTGTAGGATTTCACCCTACCCTTGCTGGCGGGATTTTATCCCTGGCGGATTGAAAATCGCGCGCACCGACGGTAGGGTAAAATCCTACAAGAATAACATTATCACTGCCATGACATTATCACTGTTGCATATATCAACTCATAAAATACAAAACCAGTTGTATGTAAGTATATCATTGACCCCATAGAGCTGAGGTTCACCAGGGGGTCAGTAGGAGATTAGTAGAGGGTCATTGGCATACTTTGATAGGACCACAAAATTATACCTGAAAATTCTGTCGAGAAGTTCATTTCGCACGCGCTTATTGAATAAGTTTTGACGTTGTCAAGCGGAGCTAAATCGCTGATGTAAGCCGCGAATAAATTATTTGTGGCTTTGTCGGACTTCATCTGACCTCTCTTTCTCGCGCCGCCTTCATCGATGAAGGCGCGCGCGCGAGAAACAGGTCAGATAACATTTGACAATTTGTCAATTTGCGGCTTGGCTTGTCAGATGTTACCTGACCTGTTCTTGCGCGCGCCGCGCGCGAGAAACAGGTCAGGTAACATCTGACAAGGCTTGGCGGCTTGCATCAGCGATCGCATCGCTGGACTGCTGGACAACGCGAACGTCGGCTGGGCACTGCTAAAAGTGCTATCACCAGGCAACTCTGCATCTGTTAGAAACTCTGCGCTGCCTGATCATAACTGATTGAAATTATACTCGATTGACGATAATAAGCCATGTGATGTGCGAGAATTGAGTTAATTCGATCAACGTCATCAAATGCAATTAAATTGGGCTATTATAATACATAATACATCAACTTTATATTCAGATTGATAATTCCCATCAGATTTCTCGTCAAAGTTCTACGCGAAATTGAAATACATCATTTATATACAAACCCTCGGCAGAGTATTCCTGGTAGACGTAAACTGGACACAGCTCGAAGTACATATCATACATCCCGTATCAAATCGTGAGAAAACTCGCTATCTTCCCCTCCTGTGAATAAACAATGTGAAGATTGTCGCTAGTCACTAATGGTGAGTGCAAAGCATCACAAATTTGGACAGTTTTACTAACTTGTGTGGATATCTGGACTCGTCTAAGCATCGCTTCATGAGCGGTCGTTTTGACGACGGTGCAGTTGGCGGGTTAAGAGTTCGCTTAACTCCGCGTGATCGGGCCTGTAGGCTTGCCGGACCGAGTATGTGCTTCACAGACGAATCTGAGGATGGTATATTGATATTCGCGTTTGAGGGTAACAAAATGATATTAAAATGTCAGAAAGAGATTGAGCGATCGAAGATTTAGTCACGAACCGTTCCTTTCCTTTTGGAGTTTAGCACTTGTTATGCTATTTGTGAGCTTCTTCAGCTTCTCCTTTCTCTCCACGATCTTATCCTGATGAGAATTTGTTTCTTGATTGTGGGTGGGAATGGATTTGAGTTGGGAGAAGCATAAGACGGAATTTCAAGTCTTACCCAGTACATATCTTTCCAAGAGGATCCTATCAGGGCATTGGAATGGAACTCTGACTCGACTAACTTCTTCCAAATGCCCTCCAGTGTACCTGAAATCATTGATTTATGACAACTCAGGAAATCATAGCAATCAGAGAAACATAATCTATCAAATTCCAGCCTTCAAGGATCACCTCTGAGATCAGGGTTTCTGTGTTCGATAAGGTTTAATTGTTCAGCATTACACCTAGAGAGATAGAGGAATATAGACGGTGCAAATTACAATCTTACCAACATCTGATAAATGATAAGTGAAAAGAAAATCTCACTTTAAGAGCGCAGGTCTCAAGTGATCACAAGTTAAGTTGCCAACATGGTAGATAGAATCATAGTTCTGTACCAATACTCGTGTGGCAAGGTCCTTCAATGTCAGTACTGAAGATATATGGGATAAGAATGGTGTACTTCAACTTTCTTCCGAGAATAGAATTGTAATCATGGGTTGGAAATCGAGACGCATACCTCCTTTCTGGCATTGCTTTTCTCCCGAGTATATTCCCCAGATGTTGCCTGCCTTTGTACATTTGCCATTGACTGCAGCTCCTGGTATGTTTGAATGAACATGACAGTGATTCACTATCAGTGAAGGGTACTTGACGGTATGACGCTTCATGCAACTGCAAGTAATACCCGTATGTACAACGCGCATATGAAATGATGCGCGCGCGCGTTATTCAACTCGTAGCGCATTAAAATCATATCTATTCATATCGCGCATTCCGTATCAGACGCGCGCGATCAATAATTTAGTGACAACTGGCAATTTGAAAGGGAGATGACTCACTTGCTTTTCTCGCATCAGATCGGTGAAAGTATACGAGGTTTGACTTCACTGGCAGAACTTTCTTTTCCTTCTTCACTGGCTTTGTTTTCTGAAATCGTTTCTCTGGCTTGTACTGTTCTATCGTCGGTTCAACAAGTTTTTTCCACTTTTTCACGAGATTTTTGGAAGATTCGACAACGCCGTCACACTCATGAGATTTAAATCCGTTGATGAGTTTCCCGATTCCAGTATTCTGTGGATTAAACATTCAATAGTGAATGTGGTAATGTCATGAGCGCACAATAGCCACAATACGAAAAACAGGAACAATAGAGTACAAGAACAATAGTGACCTTGAGAACTGTCAATGTAATGTCGTAACCGTCGAGCTTCTTAAAGATCTTCAGATAAAACTTGTTCTTGAAACAATGATATTATAGTATCCAAAGATTTGATCCAACATTGAATTCGACAACTTTGTATTCCTCGATCGATACAACTCGCAATTACAGAACTTACTGGATGATTTTGCTGTTTCAAGAGCTTGCTTAGATTCGTCACTTTCTTTTCTATCGCTTTCTCATCGCTCATTACTGCAAGAATGGAAAATAGGGAATAATCATATCGAGATGGTGTCTAGGTCATAGCGATTAGCGGAATAGCGGATGGAGAATTGGGGAACATCGAGTGAAACACAGCGAGATGGGATCGAAAACTTGTACAAAATCATCAAAAAAATTATCAAAATCAAATACTGAGAGACAGCTCAAAAAAGACATTAAATAAAATCGTCCACATCAACCCAGTATTATACAAAATTGTCGAAAGTCAGAAAAATCAGACATAAAATGATAATTAAATAATGAATTATGAAATTTCATATCCAATATTAGATAACAAAAACGTGTAAAAAGATAACAAATGAATCAAATTTTAATAACTGATTTGATTGAAAAGAGTCAATGAACTCTGATCAAACCCATATCTTCGGCAATCCTGATTAGGATTCGCTCCAATCTGAACCAATTACCACAACCCTCATTCACATTGACCGCAACGGTTATTGTCGAACTTCCATATTAGAATAGATATGGAACCCATCGTCAATATTCTGATAGAGCTCAGAGCTATTCTTAGTACTCTGGGTCTCTCTCACAATCATTGGAATACCTTCAGATGGTGATTCCAGATTCCTTCTTCTCTTCAAAATGGCAAAAATAGAAACACAAACCAGGGCAACTGAAATGATCATTAATTATAACTTGGATATCTATTACGGTAACCGTACCCCATGCCCACAGTCGCTCATGACCACAGTCCCAGATGCCCACAGTCCTCCTTGCCCACTAGGAATTTAGTGGTCAATGAGGACTGTGGGCCTACATGGCTCCTACGGTACTGGCTACCCACAGTCCTCTATGCCCACTACCAAAACAGACTATTGGCATACTATTACTATTAAGGGGACTGGACCTACGTATCGAATTCCGCGTCGCATTACATGATTCAGGATGGGGTACTCTTGCCGATTAATAGAGTAAACTGACTGAGGCAGTCTCATCAGGCCAGTTATGATACGAGTAATACTGCAATATTGCCGCTGTATAAGTCAGAGCCTTCTAACTAAGGTATCGATCGAAGATGACGATTGATAAGCAGAAATTCAGGGCTGCCTTTTCCATTTCAAACAGCTCCAGCTGAGACAGTTCAGAATCATTCCCGACTTCCTCACTGATCAGCCCCTCCGCTTCTCTGCTTGGTATATGGTCTGCCTATCCTCCCCGTTTCTGGACAGAGCTGGCTGGACAGAGCTGAAATCTGCCCTTCTCAGTCTGCGTCCAACGGCTGCCATCTCGAAGTACGTAGCGTACTTCGAGAAGAACTGGATATTCAACGCGTCCTATCCTTTTGCCATGTGGAATGTCTCCACTGCTATCGAGTATGGGGGGTAGGAAGTTCAATGTTTTCAACTTCAATTTTGGAAAAATCGTGTTTCAGAATTGAAAAAATTGAAAAAATTGNTCATAACAACACTAAGTTGAACACTAACCTGTAAATATGCCTATCCAGAAAAACGGACTGCCTAACGCAGAATAGTGAGAGCCTCTACAGCATTCGTAGGCAGTAGTTCCATTCCATAATCGGGTCTTACAGCACTCAGTTGTACATTGTATAGTTTTCAAACTATCCACGCAGTAATACATGACATCTGCTATACAGATACTTCATCCGCTTGATGACGTCACAACTATTGAAATGATCGCTGGTTATTTCAATACAATCATGATAGAGTACTGAACAGGGACGAAGCAAAGAATTGAATTTTGAATGAATGATTGTTCTAAAGGATGCATACGACTGCCATAGTAAGCTGCGTGGATAATTCCAAAAACACAGCTGCAGGATGTGTATTGTATCTTACTTCTAAGATGGTGACTCGATATCAAATAATGTTGCAAGTTTATAACACATGAATCGACCAGATGGTTAGAGAGTACACGCACAAATAGCGACTAAATCACACTGAATGATGACCAGTAAACGCATGATAATGACTCACTTTAACAATGGGATTGTAAACATGATAATGGCTATATGTACAAACCAGCGGCATTACACTGTCATTCGACACCAATACTCGCAACACTATGAATAACGTAGTAAATAAACTTACAGTTTACAGTCTCAATTATCATACCAGAGAAACGTTAAGTCTCACTGTTTGGTTTAGTGTAGAACTATTGGTGTTTTACCATCATAATAACAACCCTTCATCTTACTTGCCAGTCCCACACTCTCCAAAAGCTGAACAATCTCACCGGAGCTGTGCAAATCACACCACTTTCTCCAGCATGCCACAAACTTCCCTCCTGCCCACACTTGGGGCATCCACGTGTTCTCGGACAGCTCTATCACAGCTTCCTCCAACTCCTCGTCATCAGCAATGTTGAGAACTGCGTAACCCTCAATACCCCGTGCTATCCCATGCAGGTGCATCACCTTGGTAGAGTGAGCAGAGTTCCATGTCCTGACGTCAGTGAGAGGGTCACCATGGAACACGTAGACAAGTTTGAAGTCGTTCATGTATTCCTGGACAAGGTCCTTTCTGTCGGTTCCTTTGGCATCACTCAGTCGCTCCTGCCAGTCATTCATTTTCTTCCATGCAGCAGCAGTCTGTTCTTCTGTCTGAAAATGTATGATGACGTGAGGTGGAAGATTAGGCAAGTAATGCAAGTCATGTGTTAAAACTATTGGAAATAGAGTACCTGGCCTTTCAGAAGAGGGCTGTAGTAAGGAGGGCACACTGATCTTAGATTAACTGTTCCTGGCTCCAGGGATGGTTTGTATTCATCACTTCTAATGCCTGCAATTATCAGTTATCACATCCTTTCACATCAAAAGGCAGGATGGTATCCTCCTTCTATTGGCCTCTTTCATATTGACTACAAATTCAATGATGATAAAAGACCTTCAATATCCTGTATTGTAAGTCACCATAGTGATCAGTGACACATCTAGTAAGATTGCAGCAATCCTGTAATTCATGTAGGCGAGAAATATAATCAGCTAAACACAATAACTATTACCAGGCAGAGAAGCAACATATTTCCTCTCAGCCTTGATAAGCTCATTGATCTTCTTCCTCTTTTTCCATGCCAGTTCCGTTGAAATGAGTTCACTCTCATATTTTCCTCTGACACTTTCTGCATCACCTGCATGTCTGACAGAAATCATATTGCCAGACATGGGCAATGCTATAACTCTGCGCAGCATCCTAAATTGATCATGGTTTATCTCATGATTCAACTCAGTCAACTGAGCTAACACTTGAGATAATTAAGAGATTTCATTAAGTCAACTTGAATAAAACAAAATTGGTACGGTATGCCCAATAAATCATTTCTAGATGTGTGTGTGTGTGTGTGTGTGNGTGTGTGTGTCAGTGTGTGTGTGTGTGTGTGTGTGTGTGTGTGTGTGTAAGGGTATTATTCATTAGTTGCATTTCACCATTTCTTGCTAAGTTTGTAGGATTTCACCCTACCCTTGCTCATCCTATCTGGACCAAATTAAGCAACTAATGTCGTAGAACATACGTCAAACATTGAAATTATGAACTTAGGTCTGAATAGCAGTAGGGCCAAAGTATATTCTGGCTGTACCACTCTGAAACGCACTAGGGCCAATGCCCTACTGGCCCACCCGCTTCCTCCATCCCTGATCCCTGCCTTGCTGGCAGGATTATATCCCTGGCAAGTGCGGAATGCGAAAATTGTGCGCTTCGACGGTAGGGTAAAATCCTACAATTCCGAATTATAGTAGAAGGAATTTTAGTACAATTTCAATTAAAGCAGCAAATTATTATTTACTAGCTTCACAGTTTGAGTTAGAAAATAGAAACTAAAGAAAACAAAAAATAACATTGATATAAAATTTATTGACGAGTAATGTCAATATGTCAGCGCGCGGCGTGCCAGCGCGGCGCGAACTCGTACATTTCGAGATATATGAAAATGAATCAAAGTATTAATTTGCATTTGTAAATCAAAGTATTAAAATTTGATTGAGACAAAATTTAATAATAGCCGATGAACGCAAATCTGCAGTATTGAAAATGCGCGTCTCAAATATTCATATTGCAAAAGTGGCAACATTTGATATGACATTTTCAGGATTTTGCGTCATTTTGGTATTTTTTTGTTATTTGTAATATTCCTTTCCCATTGTATTTTTGTATTCTTTCCCCATTTGTATCATTTTTTCGTCATTTGTAGTGTTCTTTTTTACATTTTGGATTTCATTATACCTGATACTAGGCAAAAAAACCATTTAAGTTATTGAATTTGAACCGAAGAGTATTCCCATTTCTCTTATTTTCTTAAAGCTTTACCCCTGTTTATGGCTGAACAAGAAATTCTTCACAAAGTCGTATATGCTCAAAATGTAAAGCCTTCATTTTGCTACAACTCTTCAAATTACTTGATTGCTCTGTGCAATAAATCTGAGAAAAATTGTATAACTGAACAATTTGTTTTAATTGAAAATGATCACCTCAGGGCTAGAATGGCAAGGCGAAGACATTCCACATCTTCAAGCTCATCTTCAAGTGACAATTCCACATCATCAGATTCAAGTTCAGATTCATCCCCTGATAGGAAAAAAGGCAAATCTAAAACTGTAGATAATTCAAAACAAAGCTCCAAGACATCAGGAAGACCAGTTAAAAGGATTAGTGAAAATGAAAAGAGAAAAAGAGAGATATCTCCTTCTCAAAAGAAGAACAATGATAGAGCCAAACCAAGAAAGTCAACAGAAAATGATAAGCCAGCTTCAGAAAAGAAGAACGTTAAATCTGATGCAAAGGACAGTAAAAGAAGAAGAGAAGATAGAAAGCAGACAGGGTCTAAAGAAGATAAGTCTACTGAAAAAGAAACTAAAGTTAAAAATTTGTTTCCAATTATGGGAAAAGAGGCTTCTGCAACTCAAGATCATAAAAGAAAGATCACCGAAACTCAATTAGTTTCCTATCCGAATTTGTGAGTGAAACTTGGTATGGGAAATCTGTTCTTGTGGTGTAAATGTATTCTCAAGTAACACCACTTTTTTCACAGGAACATCAATGTCACAGATGTGAATAGGAGCAAACGTAGTCGAGGAGATGATCTGAAAAATAACAAATTCTCTCCTGAACAGTAAGTGAAGGCTTTGGTCTAAGAGCATCCTGGAATTTCAAGCAGAATATCCAATATGCATTAACGAGCAATAACAAGCTCAAACTGACATGATTTGGGCAGATAAGGGGTTATGTCGACCTGTAACTTTTGAATGGATTATTGGATTGAGGTGAAATTTTGGTTGTCTGAGTTTCTTATAGGGTTTCCATTATCTACTCAAAATCTTTTATCTAGACAAATAGATAATTTTTTCGTCATTATCTAGATTATCTAGATAATCTAGATAAAATTTTGAATCGCAAATTCAACTGAATAGGAGCAAGTTTTGACTTCTAACTTGGTATACTGGCTCATGAGAATAGTTTCCGATTGTAAACTATGGCTGCTTGATATTTTCATCGAAGTTCATGGTCAAAAAGTTAAGTTTTGGGCAGTTGGCACGTCTCAAGTACGGCCATTGATTCTCAAGAGCGTAGGGGATCGAGGTGGAGATATTACTAGCTGTCTGTAACGGCTCTGAAGTAGAGAAGTCGTAACAACCATTTCGATAGCTCCCAACTCGAGAAGTAGTATCAGTAGCTAAGGTGGAGTTGAAGAACCAAAATCTGCTGATCATACGTTTGCAGTGCCTAAAATCGAGTTATTTTTGAGGAATTTTAGCCCATTTTCCCCAAAATTTCTCCAGAAAAAGGGATTNACTCTCATATTTTCCTCTGACACTTTCTGCATCACCAGCATGTCTGACAGAAATCATTTTGCCAGACATGGGCAATGCTATAACTCTGCGTAGCATCCTAAATTGATTATGGTATATCTCAGTTATTACAAAATCCCATGAGTCAACTGAGCTAATACTTGAGATAATTCAGAGATTTCATGATGAGTCAACTTGAATCAAACAAAATTGGTATGCCCAATAAATCATTTCTTGACTTCATTTCTTGTTTATAAGGGTATTATTCATTAGTTGCCTTTCAGTTTCACAATTCCTTGTAAAGTGGAAGGAATTTTATTGCGACACATTATTATTTTCTACCTTCACAGTTGAAATTAGAAATTAGGGAAAACAAAAAATAACATTGAAATAAAATTTATTGACGAATCAACGCGCGGCGTGCCGGCGCGAACTCGTACATCTGGAGATATATAAAAATCAATTGGAGTTTAAGTCTGTGGATGAAAATATTAACATTTAATTGGGGCAAAATATCATAAACGCATATCATGAACGCATATCAGTATTGAAAATGCGCGTCTCAAATATTCATGCTTCTGACAGTGACTTCAAAAGTGGCAACATGCAATATGACATTTTTAAGATTTTTTGTCACTTTTGATTTTCTTTTTTTGCTGTATGTAGTATTCTTTTCCCATTGTATTTTTATATTCTTGTATTCTTTTCCCATTGTATTCTTTACCCATTTGTAGTATTTTTGTCATTCGTAATATTATATTCTTTTCCCACATTTTGGTTTTATTATACCTGATACTAGACTAAAAATTTGAATTTGAACCGAAGAGTATTCCAATTTCTCTTATTTTCTCAAAGCTTCCCAAGCTTTACCCCTGTTTATGTCAGAACATGTCAAACTTTGTGAAATTCTTCACAAAGTTTGAAGATAGAAGTAAAAGAACTCCCAAATGTATATGACAGATGACTTCATGATGATGTTTCTGTAGATGTGTCATATGTATATGCTCAAAATATAAAGCCCTTCATTTTGATACCACTCTTCAAATTACTTGATTGCTCTGGGCAATAACTCAGGTTAAAAATTATTTTAACAAACAATTTGTTTTAATTGAAAATGATCACCTCAGGGCTAGAATGGCAAGGAGAAGACATTCCACATCTTCAAGCTCATCTTCAAGTGACAATTCCACATCATCAGATTCAAGTTCGGATTCATCCCCTGATAGGAAAAAAGGCAAATCTAAAACTGCAGATAATTCAAAACAAAGCTCCAAGACATCAGGAAGACCAGTTAAAAGGATTAGTGAAAATGAAAAGAGAAAAAGAGATATATCTCCTTCTCAAAAGAAGAACAGTGATAGAGCCAAACCAAGAAAGTCAACAGAGAATGATAAGCCAGCTTCAGAAAAGAAGAGCGTTAAATCTGATGCAAAGGACAGTAAAAGAAGAAGAGAAGATAAAAAGCAGACAGGGTCTAAAGAAGATAAGTCTACTGAAAAAGAAGCAAAAGTTAAAAATTTGTTTCCAATTATGGAAAAAGAGGCTTCTTCTACTCAAGATCATAAAAGAAAGATCACCACAACTCAATTAGTTTCCTATCCGAATTTGTGAGTGAAACTTGGTGTGGCAAATCTGTTCTTGTGGTGTAAATGTATTCTCAAGTAACACCACTTTTTTGACAGGAACATCAATGTCACAGATGTGAATAGAAGCAAACGTAGTCGAGGAGATGATCTGAAAAATAACAAATTCTCTCCTGAACAGTAAGTGGAGGCTTTGGTCTAAGAGTATTCTGGAATTTCAAGCAGAATATCCAATATGCATTTACGAGCAATAACAAGCTCAAACTGACATGATTTGGGCAGATAAGAGGTTATGTCGACCTGTAACTTTTGAACTGATTATCGGAATGACGTGAAATTTTGGTTGTCCGAGTTGTCCGAGTTTTTGTTGTCCGAGTTTTTGTTGGTCCTTGAGCAATGGTAGAAGTTTTCATTCAATCGGTCTATCTGTTTGGGAACTATCCTCAAATACTCACTCAAACTGACATGTTATAGGGGGACAAAGGGTTATGTCGGCCCTTAACTTTTGAATGGATTATTAGATTGACGTGAAATTTTGGTTGTCTGAGTTTCTTATTGTCCTTGAGCTATGGTAGAAGTTTCAAGTCAATCTGTTTAGCCGTTTGGGAGCTATCCTCAAATGCTCACTCAAACTGACATGTTTTGGTCGTATAAGGGGTTATGTCGGCCATTAACTCGAGAACCCATCATCGGATTGACGTGAAATTTTGGTTGTCCAAGTTTCTAATATTCCTTGAGCTATGGTAGAAGTTTCAAGTCAAACGGATAATCCGTTTGGGAGCTATCCCTAAATGCTCACTCGACCTGACATGTTTTGGGCGGCTAAGGGGTTATGACGGCCCTTAACTCGGGAAGTGATTATCGGATTGACGTGAAATTTTGGTTATCCGAGTTTCTAATTGTCTTTGAGCTATGGTTGAAGTTATAAGTCAATCGGTCGATCCGTTTGGGAGCTATCCTCAAATACTCACTCAAACTGACGTGTTTTGGGCGGATAAGGGGTTATGACGGCCCTTAACTTGGGAAACGATTATCGGATTGACGTGAAATTTTGG
>CAMPET010000172.1:116577-148919 GCA_946803715.1 Beroe ovata | reverse complement strand
CACACACACACACATACATACATACATACATACATACACACATACATACATACATACATACATACATACATACATACATGCATACACACACACTCACACACACACACAATCTCCCCCTTACCTGTCATGAGGGCAGCACGGGAAGGGGAGCATATGGGAGCTGCCGAGTAAAAACTCGGGAAGAGCATTCCCTCGGCCGCCATTTGGTCTATGTTTGGTGTCTCCTTCGCCCAGTTACCTGCGAGGAAAAATTTTATTTAATTAAGAAATTCAAAATATTGTATTTGTTCCTGAATTAGGAAAAGTTATTGCGATGGCCGGGAATCGAACCCGGATCAACTGCTTGGAAGGCAACTATGCTGACCATTACACCACCATCGCATATACTTACCAGCTGGAAATTATGACCAGCATAAACCAATGCAGCCCGTAATCTTCTAAAAATTGACCTATAATTTTTGCGATCATATTTCGTTACACCGCCTTTTCGTCATACCTTTCTCACGTAGAAATGCGATTAAATCTTCATAATTTTCAATATATCTCCACATGCGATGGTGGTGTAATGGTCAGCATAGTTGCCTTCCAAGCAGTTGATCCGGGTTCGATTCCCGGCCATCGCAATAACTTTTTTCTGTTTTTTTTTTCTATTTCAGGATAATGGCGATTTCAGCTTACGTGTGTTCACTGTATCCAGATCATATAAAGAATTATGTTCCCTTTTTTGAGAGATCGACTAAGAATCTCTGGTACGATGAAACAGTTCGTCATTATAGGATACAATGCACAGTGCCGTATCCAACCCATGTCGTAATATTTTCATCTCAAATTACCGATTTTTGTTCAAGATAATGATACAAAAGTAAATTTAAATTAAAATATGAATCGGTGAGATCCAAAATTGGCGTCAAGGAGTGACCAATCCTCATATCCCATAGCGACATCAAGTGGCACATAAAGTGGTAGGTACATACAGCGGCATGGCACACATCTAGCTGCGCATGTGTGTTGATTTCTGCACACCCCATCATCACACCCCACTGTGCGTCCAGATCAACCACACGAATATCACATGATGCAATTAATCCCATACACAGCCCTAACTGCAATCATAGAAGGATTGTCAAACATCTCGCATGTTGAGTCAGAGCTGCACCTTTGCTCAGCAAATTCGTCACTCCACGTCTGCCTCGTTCTTACAGAACAAACTGCATATGTGGTAGCAGGGCCAGATTCCGAGTCCTCCACTCCAGTGCTCGTGGGATAGAATGACGTGCAGTTGTCATGGTTACGGGATAGTTTGGCAAACCCATCCAGCCCCCAGCCTCACCCCAGGAGTTATTTATCAGGATGTACTTTGATGTGCATCCCACCATGGTGAATCCGTGGCTGACAACTTCATCATCTCCTCAGCTTGTTTCCTTCATGATACTAAGCTGAGGGTAGGTGAGAGTAGAGGCTGAGTGATGCCCGTGGGGAGTGCAGTACAGCTCTGAGAGGGTCTTCGCTCCTCACATGAGCAACAGCAACAATCAGTAGCAGCAACAGCAACATCTTCATTCCAATTGGTCTTGTTTGTGGGTTTCTGGTGTTCATCAAGGGGCTGGCAAGCCCCTCGCGGCATCTGTAGGTAGTGTTACACATGCGAGCAAAAAGGGCCCGAAGGGCCCTTTTTGCGAGCTCGCTCACCGAGGCGGCCCGAAGGGCCGACTCGGTGAGCTTTGTGCGTTTATGTAACGCGCGAAAAGCTGCGACGCTTGCCAGACCCTATACATATGTTTTTCCAAACTAGCCGAATTTCGACTATGAATAACTCCGTTTCCTTTTATCCGATTGTTATGAAACTTGATATCCCGTCGATTTGTATCATAGAGACGCAGCAACAAAAATTTGAAGTCAATCGGNAACACGTGTGACATATGATCTTTCCCCGAAATGGAACAAACTTGCCACAAACTGGGGGAATTCAAAATTGGGCAAAGGTGCCTCAAATTGCGACCTAAGATGTAACTAAGATTAAGGTAAGATAAAATAAGTATGCTTGAGGTCAATTAACCGTCCTGGTGCCACCAGAAGGCCACCATCTCCTATGGCACGATAGGTGTAAAAGCGGGGGACACCAATGAGTAAGTGTACAGACATATACGGTGATAAACTGTACACCGCCAAGCTCAAGTACCACCACCCACCCCAAATTACAGTTACTCATATTTAATCCAATTATACTAACTGTTTTCGTCAAAATTTTGTCGACACCACCCCAATTTTCTATGTTTTGGCCGATATTGAAAAGAAATTTTAACACGATTAGTTTCTCAGTTTTATGTTTGAACAATGAACACATTTTGTTTGAGATTACAAACTGCAGCACAGTATATTGCAAAGAAATCACTGTTGTGACAAGTCCTGCAAAACATAGGTATCTAAATTCTGTCACAACTTCTTATTCATGATATAATTTCTTTCTTCATCACTTATCAATGCCTCTTCTTCATCACTTATCAATGCCTCTTCGGGCAGAACGTCGCTTCCATGAACATTACTTAAATGCAAATGGAAATTATACTTCCATATACTTGAACCACACATTGAGCAAAGCAGGATCACATTCGTACATTTTGTTCTATGAGAGAAATTATTCAATTGTTTTCCTGAAGTTATCTTGAGAAAACAGTATCTTGAGAAAACAATCTTAAAATATTTTTTAGACCCTCTGCTACTACTTTGGACTAAAGAAGAAGTACATGTATTCCGGCCACAGAAACCACGAGTGGTTTCTGTATGGCCGTCCACAAGCGTATTGTTCAGAATACTTCTGTTGGGTATTCGCGACGTTAGGTATTCTAGAGGTTGGGTATTCCGTTACGTAATGCACTACAGCTATACCTCCCTCAAGTATCATCAATCCATCCTCGAATGTCAAAAAATGTTTACTTGTGTTTGAAAACAGCTACCTTTACTATGCTTGATTAGAACGATTCAGCAGTATATAGATTTTTCTTATGTAAAATACTGGGCTGAGAACCTCATTATGGAGAAAAATCTCACCAGACTAGAGTTATTCCGTTGATTGATTATGAGAAGGCAAGAAGTTGGCTGCAGACAGGTATAAAGTAGCAGATAGTTAGTGTAAGGTTGATCATTAGAAAACTTTAAAAAACGCCGATTAAGTGCGAGTTAAAGTGCCAACTTTAACCAATTGTAAGTGGTGAATATCGAGAACTTTTTTTATTTGAGGTCGACCTTTATCAATTAAGTGTCACACTATGAGAGCCATTTGGCGAATGCAAAAAATAAAGATGCACCTTTAATCCACTTAGAGAGTGAGCTCAACCTTGAAACGCTGTTTAAGTGCGAACTTTAAGTTGGTGAATACGGCCCTTATACTCAGTGTATTATTCGATAAAAGTTAATTAAACGAAAATTGGTATAAATGTGTGTGGTAGGCACATCAAAATACCATAGGAGTTCGATAGATTATCTTGGCAATATGACGTCGATAAAGAGAGCTGAAAAGACCGAGCACTGTTATTGAACAACGGTTGATGTGCAACTAAAAAGTAAATTATGATATCATATCGGATATGCATCGAATATGCAAATCGAGACAAACATGAAACACTCTTCGAAATAATTAAAATCTAGCATTGAAACAATCAACGCTGAGATGACAGGGTCCTGCCGTAATATCGTAATCTGATATCTGCAGGCAGAACGTTATGGCTCAATACTGTTCATCATTTTGTTTCCGGTTTGATTTCCATCTTTGCTGCGAATTAACTTGCTATCCACTATCACTGTAGGATCAGTGCTGAATTGAATTAATAATAAGATCATAGGTACCTACAGTATCTTATTAGTATTTTTCGGGTCCATATTCTGTGGTATTTCACGATTTCAACAAATGAATTTTGCGGTTTTTGCTACACTTACTCACAATTGGAGTAACTGTTATTTCCATTCTGCTTGAGATACCACCCTTTTCCCACAAATTTGCTATGAGTAACTGTAACGTGAGTAACTGTATTTGAAAATTTCGATACCCACCCACCACGTGAGTAACTATGCATGGTGTCTGTACACTTACTCACCGGTGCCCCCCGGTAAAAGAACTAAATTGCCACAAAATGGGGGAGTATGCTGCAAGCTGGAGATAGGGTTCCATTGGGTTTCTGATGGTTCTAATAGTTAGTAGAGGGATTGAATTTTCGAGTTCGATGCTCAATTCGGGTCCATCGACCTCTGGGGTGCCATCAGATAGCCACCAAGGCCGCCTTTTACCGCAATCATATTTTGGCATTTTTGAGACCCAAATCACGACTTGTTATGCGTTGTAGGTACTCTAATTGATGCTCTGGATGTTGTACTAGACATAGCAACACTAAAAGTTTCAGTTACATCACTCAGGAAAATGACGGAGAGTTTTCCAAAAAGTGGAACAAATTTGCCGCCATATGTGAGAAATGGAACAAACTTGCCNCATTCCACAAGTTTGTGGTCAGATAGCTTAGAATCTCTGATATCAACTTCTATAACATCCAGGACTTTGTTAATCAGGACTAAATCCAGGATATGATTGCCTCTGGTGGGTTTGCTGATAACTTGAGTTAGAAAATTACACTCTATAAAGTTCATCAGAGTGTTATATGCAGCATTCGGGGGACTGCTTGGCGGTTTGCACTCCTCCCAGTTAAAGTGGGGGAGGTTAAAGTCTCCGAGGACGTACACATCGGCTTCACGTTCGTCCTTTGAGTGGTCACAAATGAACTGTTGTAGTTTCTCGATACAGCTGGAGAAATCACAGTCAGAAGAATCTGGTGGTCTGTAAACAACCGCTATAATGAGGTGTAAAGATTCCGAGTATATTGCAACTAAATTGTTGCAGCTGTCGCTAACTATGAGTTGATCAGAGGGCACTACCTTGCTGTGGAGGTAGAGGGCACATCCTCCTCCTCTTCTTGAAACCCGATCTGACCGAATACACTGATAATCTTTGATCTCAGTCTGAGCATCGCTCACTGAGTCTGAGAGCCATGTCTCAGTGATACCAAGAACAAGAACGGGTGGCGACAGGCGGTCTTCAAGCAGGGTGGACTGGATGAAGGGAAGCTTCCACCTGCTTTCCCCACTTGCTGCAGGTGAGATACTCCTGCCGTTTAGTAGGAGCAGCCTGCATAATGCGTCAGGAAATTGGGTGCTCCTTGTTGAGTGGGTGCCGTTGGGTGGGATAGGGACTGGTGTGCTGGCGGGTATAGTGGAGGATAAGTTGGGAGGGTGGGTCGGGTCATTCTTATCTGCTCCCGCACTAAATCCGGAATCGACGCTTGAAATTCCGTTAATTTGTCCGACATCTGGATGACTATTCCCTCCTTCATANTTGCAAAATAAATCCTGTTATTAGATATCCCGAATCACACACACTCAGATATTTGTAAAAATGACTAAACAGTGACTCACCGTGCACGCCAATGTCTCCCCAACCCATATCGTCCATGTACATAATCACAATATTCGGTGGTCTGTCTACTCGCCCCCCGTCCACCAATACGATAAGTGCTGTTACCAAAACAAACAACATCCTCCCTAGCAGAGGAGTCGGGCAATTAATGTTGGTGGCGGTTAACCCAAGTTGTGGCAAATTTTAAGTTGTTTCGCGTCGCGCGCGAAAACATTTCCATGACAAATCATGATTGCTCACATTGTGTTGTGCGCGCACTTTAGCGCACAGTACATGTGCGATGTTTGCCGCCAAATGTAATAAAAGTCTTCTTCGTTCCTCTTATCCGAATACAAAGAAATGGTATGATTAATGAACACTCTGATGGACGAATAGATCATGAGTCGTGAAAGAGTGGCAACCTACATTTTGAGAAAGGAAAAAGAATAACTTCGGCCCTCATTTACCGTCGCTTTGAGCTTTCTATTTTCACTTAGTTACTCTTACATCTGATACAAGTTAATTACATGTTGCAATTGACAACTCCTTATTAGGAACGACAACTTATGTGAGATATAACTGAGAATATGAACAACTAGAGCGATAGAATCTCCTGTGATCGTTACCTAGAGCTCATTATCATGAGTATGCTATTCGAGCGATAGCATGCTTGATGGAAATATCATACCTTCATGCTCTATTCACTCGCCTTACAATATGGAAATATGGAAGATGGTTTGTAGTGAGATTGAGCTCGATGTTGTTTGTGAAATTGTGTATTAAATTTCATGATCCCATCTGGTACTCTTTTCTATTTCATGTAATTCAAGAATCTGCGAAAGCTGGGAGTTAGGAATTGAATCAACCAATGATAGGTCTATAATGGTAGTCCAATGATAGGACTATATAGCAGTATGATAGATGAGCTTATTCATATTCGACTAATTATTCGTTTTATCTGTGGTTATATTGTGCTATATTGCCCATTTTTACTTACTAACACGGTACACACACAAGTATACACACACATACACTCACACTCTCACACACACACACACACACACACACGCACTCACACACACAGACGACTGTGGCTATCTGTGTGTACTAAGCCCACCTACCAAATGTAAACCAGGCCATCCACCTAGTATCTAATGCTTTCGCAGCGTAATTCACATGATCCATTCTATGACGTGTCAGTAGTATGAACTAAAACTCTAGTTTAGTAGACTCAACCTCTATATTCCTATTGTTGCCTAGCAACTGATATTATACCCAGTACGTAGCTCATCACAACTGCTAACTTGCTGTACACTACATAGCATATATATCAGCTTTTGTTGGAATCTGTTTAAATAAAGATCGCGCAAAATAATTTATTTTTGCATGCAAGATTGAGTGTATTTTCTCTTTTTGACACCTGAGATTTTCTTAGATAGAGCTGCTTTTGTGTGAGTGTGAATGTGTGAAAAGGATTTGTTTAGATAATTTTTTATGAAATTTCGATGAATCTTCGCTTTTTAATATTTTCCCTGACCACTAATCAACCTCCTGTGATAGCTATGAGATGTACACGGTTATGATGTTGTGCGAACCACACAATGTGTGTACTTGACACCTCTTTCTGACACCGTTTTCCTCTCGCTGACACCACTACAACTATGTCTAGTGAGTATAGTTAACCCTATTACCAAGTAATCTCTCCCTCTATCTCTCTCTCACTGCCGCACACCATAACACCCTCTAACACCCCCTCCCCTCTCAGTGAGCATTATAGAGGACCAATGTCCGACTTGTTACCGTACCTTCAACCCGGATGTCTTGAAACGGCACTTGCCGATTTGTGCCAAGGTCAGTAATAAAGTTCGTAAACCGATGGACATTCAGAAACAACGCATAGCGGGAACCGAAATAGCACAAGTTCCGCCGAAAAAGCAGGTTCGAGGGGTTGCCAGGTTGTCTATCATTTATATCCAGGGTGACTTTCTCCAGATCATCGGTCTAGAACATTCATCTCCTATCCTCACTTCTCCTCACCATTTCCTCATTTAGACCCGGACTGAGGAAACCCCGAAGAAGAAGAACTGGAAGGAGCAGCACGAGCAATTTCTACAGAATATCCGCTATGCGAGAGCCGCCAAAGCAGCGGAGTCGCGAGGCGAACAAGTGGCGCCGCCACCGCCTTCCAAAAAACCGTCCGATTTCGTGGAGTGTCCGACTTGTGGACGATCGTGAGTTTCCATTGTTGAGTGAATTTGCGATGGGAAATTTGAGGATTGTTTGTGAATTGTCACATTCCAATCCTGTGTTATTTCGAGCAAATTAACTTGGGTCTCGTGAGCTTCGAAAACCGGTTTTGAGAAGCTGATATTTTAACACAAAGCTGATATTTTAACACAAAAGAGAGAGGAATGAATGAGTTAGGATGACGCTGGAGATCGAATTAAAGGTCATTTCGCTATTTCCCTTTGTGTCGTTGCCAAGAATGAATGAAGGAACTCGAATGATTTAAGAGATCGGATAACAAACTCAATATCTACCAAACAATAGGTTTCAACAGGCCGATAGATGATCTATCTATCTATCTATCTATCTATCTATCTANGTGGCGGTGAGCTGGAGTTACAGGAAAGAAACTCGCCCTGATAACCTTATGCTCGAAGGGTATCAATTACTATTAGTTATTGCCATTGGCTCTATCATAAAAAACAGGCTGATACACGCCTTACACCATCAATTTGAGCTTGCCACTTGTGAAACTTCCAGAAGGCAAGGTTCCTATGTTCGAGGTGAGTTCTTGCGACGAAATGGCACCGCCACCGACGGGCGAGGAACTAAGCTCTATCACATTATTTCTTTATTTCAGGAGAGGTGCAAAGTGGCTGCGAATCCCAAACAATTTCAATTGTTTTTGACTATAATATACCTATATATATATATATTGGTTACTGAGCGATCATCTACCCGGGCCCCCCGTGGCTAAATATGCGTCATGAAATTCGCAGCAAAAATTCGGCTGATTTTTCTATCGCTGACATCAGGCCATAATAAGGCCTTGATCTAGTTTTATGGCTGCTTCCTACATTTGTTTACTCGAGAAATTGTTTCAGTTCAAATCTACGTTTGACAAAAAGAAGGAACAACAACAACAACAAGCCACAACAGCTGAGAGAAAATCTGGTGAATCCAAACTTTTATCTTATCAGCTGACCCATTTTGCAGTGCACTCTGCTAGATAAATTTGTATCATATTTCAATACAGCGGGGGAAAATTTGACCTGAATTCTAATATTGCTTTCTGATTCGGCAGTAATCAGCATGAAACACATAAGTAACACCTGACACCCCCTAGACTACAACCCGTCCAACTATGGAGTTGGTGGTGGTGGCAGAGGTGGCAGAGGGGGAGTTCCCCACTCTCGCACACTCCGTGCTACAGAGAACAGATCAGCACCGACACCCCACAGAACGGAGATT
Source organism: Beroe ovata (assembly GCA_946803715.1). NCBI lineage: Eukaryota > Metazoa > Ctenophora > Nuda > Beroida > Beroidae > Beroe > Beroe ovata. The sequence continues at coordinate 140,005 of CAMPET010000172.1, read as the reverse complement.
AACTCGTACGACGATCACGTGGGTACTCACGTGTCACGTGACATACAGCTTGCATTTCATGTAGTGAAACACAGGATTAGCCCATTTCTCAATCATGATTCTCCGTACGGCGTACATTATCCAATATCCATGGGGGGCAAGTTTAGTGTCCATGTCTTCATGTGATAACACCATCCCCCCGTTTTCTCTCCCTGAGGCCACCTCTCTCTTTTTCAGTTAGAAGAGGAGCCAATCAGAGCACCACCCCGACAGGGGAATAACAAGAATGTTCGAATGAATGGGGAAGCCCCTAAACGAAGGTAAGAAATAAGAACCGTCCACATAAAGTTTATGCGTTGCTCCCATACAAGTAGCCCGTGGAAAGCTCACATTGATCTGGCACTCCAGGGTATCGAGTGCCCGAGGAACGGCAGGGAGCAGAGTTCCACCCTTCTGTTACGAGTGCGGGTGTAAATATCCCGTGAAAACGGCCAAGTTTTGTTGTGAGTGCGGCACTCAGCGTCTACCTAACGACTGAGAAAGAGCAGGACGTGTACAATAGTGACGCACGTGCACGCTCTCCAGATGAATAATTAAATCAGCTATATAGACTAATCAGTGTGGTCATGGTTCTCGTGGATGTGACAGTTCACAGGAATATCGAGGAAGACGAGAGTTTTGTTCAACTCATGCCCCACATAATGTGAATTTCATGTTTTCCGATCAGAGTTTATTATTATCAGTGTATCATACAGCTGTTCCGGAAGCTTTATTCACTTTATACTGGCAGTAGGTATAATCAAAATAGTTACCTAATTCTTCATTGCACATGTCGAAGGATTTGCTGATTGCTCATTGTTTGAATGCTTGAGAGGATTCGCATTATATCGATTAATGATTTGTTTACACCTATTTTCAATCAATACTCACTAGCAAATCAATTAGCAGACGTAAATTGTAAGTTAGTAACACTTTGAAGAGTTAGAGGAAACCCAGTACTTGTCGTCACGAAATCTCTGCATCTACATCTCAGGGTAATTTCTTGACCTTGAGTTATTTCTCAGTATGTCTTGACCTTGAGATTGGAGAAAAATTTTCTCTTCAATCTCCAAGACGTACTATTTCGGAATGCTATATTCATATTCCTACTCTACTATTTCCTCAATTTCCGTTACAGTGACGTCACGTTCATTTAATTCAATGAGTATTGGAGAATGAGAAGGCCATAACATTTTCAGGAGTGATGTTCCATTGCTACGTCAATGAGGATTCTGGAAATAGTGTCTGGGAAGGATTCGTACCGACCAATGACGTCATTGAATCGTAAGTTCATTTTGTTTTCAATTGGACGAAATATCGGTAAAATTAATTTTGTATATTTTTCTATCGGTACGTGCCGCCAAACATCCGAAAGTTATGTTTAATTAAACAGTTTAAAACTCCCGGATGTATTCTCATATTTCTGCGGAGGAAAAAACAGGTTTTCACGAGCTACAAAACAGGTTTTTCCCGTCATACACAGGGGTAATTCATTAGCGCGTGGTTTAGCAATTGTTCATTTCGTGATTCCCGGAAAAATGATGAGGGGCAAGGAACCCTCTGGGATTATAGTTCTGACGGGAGCACTTTATGCAATATATTTATTTCACATCTCTTTTTGGAGGAGATTTATTACGGTTGTTCTTGACATTGCTTTCTCCAATTTTCCTTTTTTTGTTACGAAAACCATCGACTTATTTCATTTAACACCGACTCCCCATTGTGGACTTTCGACAACAACTTTAGTTGCCAAAATAAACTTGTGTTTATGAAGGAGCGATCCAATATGAACAATACCAATCGAAATCTACCAAGTAACTATTACTTTCACTGCTTTTTTGACTCAGATCACCCCATTCTTATCAATTTGCCAATGGATAAAGTGGTAGAAAGTACGAAGGTATGATTTCGGTATAAGTGATTTGACCTCGCTTTTAACTTGCCGTATATGTTAAGTGTGTACACAGAACGGGTCGGTGTAAAAGGGGGCGTAATGACGTGCGCTTTACTCTTTATCAGTTTAGATACTGCTTTCAACTGCTTACATTAACAATTGCCTAACAATTGCGCGACGTGTCCATACGGGTAACTCTGCTGTTCGTGGACTGTTCCGCCTGCCCCTTTCGCCCCATTCCTATTTTCTGCCACCATTCAGCCCACTGCGTGCCTAAATGACCGCCACCTTATTGCCCCATTTCTGCCCCCAATGTCTTTTTTACACCCATATTAATTTACCCAATTCATTTAAAGATTTTTCCTATGCTGTTAAAGCTTTATTAACTATTAAGTGTCACGTACGAAATATTTTAAAACCTCTGGTGAACCCCTACTCACCCCCTACTGATCCTCTGATGACTTAATGTAGTAGTACATTTCATTGTTTTTTAACTGAAGACTCGATTTCTCCTAGATTAAGATATTTAATGAGCTATGATTCTGTTGCCTCCACCATCAATAACTGACGTGAGTATCAGGGATTTGGGAGTATCTTATACATGCGAGTGATAAATTTTTAACATCATGTTGAGCTGCATTTCCCCGATGGGAGGCGAGTCGATCCTCGATCTTGATTCCCGGCAAGGAGGGATCAGGGGAGGACTCAATAAGATGGAAGTAAATGACAGGGAAGTAAATGACAGGGTATGACTATGATAAGACTAAGGTATAAATGGATCGATGGAGGTCGAAAACTGGTGGAATTGATCGAAGTATGATGATCCTTATCCATAACTGTACTTGTGTCGCACTTAAGTTTCGCACATGTGTTGTCGAAATTCACTCCTACGACCGACTTTTGGTTTCAATCAGATTAGTCAAGGTTTGCACAATTCATCCAGCTCTAATGATCGAACCCCTCATACCATCACTGCCCACTGGCTACATATTGAGTTATTGTTTATTAGATTTTCAAAGCAAAATTTCGCTAACTTTAGTAATCAGCAATACAAAAATAAACCGTTGATTTAATGCAATTTGCAATAAGCTTTTGAAGCAATTGGATCCCTTGACTTCTGAGCTTCAATTTTTTCTACCAACAACTGCCGCACTCATATTCATCAATGATAGAGCCAATGTCATTCAACAAAAATGAAGAAGCCTTTGCGTCAGGAACTGTCATAGTTGAAGATAACCTCTCTTTTGAGAGGATTTTTGTTGAGAAGCAAGCTCCGAAAGCTGTTACCTCTCTTATTGAGTAGAAGTTGGCACCTCCAAGTTTAATCTTCAGTGATCCTCCAAACCCTGTAAGTTCTATTCTGTCGTATGCACCAGCCTCGCTACTATCATGGACAATATCTTCTCCAACCAAGTATTGTACAGTCTGAAGTCCTTGTATGTCATCAACCCAGTCAATAAGGACACTTTCAACAGCGCAGAGACCCCTGAACTTGATGACTATCCAGGAATGTTCCAAGTTGCTTGTCCAGTACGTCTCCAAGTCTCCATCCACAAGTCTCTCCCCTGTGCTGTCGTCCGGATCTGTTTTGACTGGCATCCCCAGAGATATCTTCTCAGTTGAAATATATTCCACACCAGTGATGATAATATCTTTTAAAGCAAAAGTTATCGCTTTACCTGTATTACCTTGTCTCAGTTCAAAACGTATTTTAGTTGTTTTACCATCCCACCCTGGCAGATTTCCAATGGCATTCTTTTTTCCTTTCCTACTTTCATCGCTTCTGGTGAGAACTGTGTGGAATACTCCGTCGATTTGAGCTAGGATGTCATAGTCCGCACTTTTGGCAAGCCCCCACCACCTCATTTCCATAGATTTTATGACACATGGGTTTCCAAGATCTATCTCTACCCATGCAGTTTCTGCAGTGCATTTCCAAACAGTGCCAGCATTTTGATCAAATAGTTTAGACGGAGTGTCTTCACTTGCTGTGGCAGTCTTGTGGAGGGCCACGTCTGTTTCAACTCCAAAGATTCCTCCGTAGTAGTTCTCTAAATAGGGCACCATTTGTTTCTCTACATAACTTTCATCAACTCTGTTTTGTGACATTGTTTCTTTCAAGTCCATGTAAATATCATAGTTATGTGGACAGACTGTGAGAGCATCATCCAAAACCTCATATTTCATCGTGGAGTCTACAAATTCGGCCATGATTCTCATTTTCTCAGATAGTCGGTAGGCGTCTGGAGTCTTCTGAGCTTCGTGCATGAGTGGGAAGAATGCAGCTGCTTTTTTCCATGTATATGGCACTCCAACTCTTGCCTTCCCCCAGCCACCGACATTATTGCCAATGGACCATCTTGTTCCATTTCTCAACCACAAGAAAGCACAATGACCTGGTTGCCCCATAACAAATGCTGGTATACCAAAGGCATTGGCCATTCCAGTTCCGAATTTCGATATCCCTCCACACACTGCCCCATACTGGTGAAGTACTTCCATTGTACGTGGTAAGCCCTTATAGAAGTTTTTACTCTGGATGCTGACTCCTTCATCATTGTACATTGTGTATTTTACCATTTTGAATGTAGATCCAGCTACATTCCATGGATTTTTATTTCCATCTGGAACATTTTCTCTAGCCCAAATCATCTCTTCATCTGTTATTTTGCTGCTGGCCAAATATCTCATCTCCCAAGCATTTAGTGTGTAGAAGAGGTCAAAGTAGATATTTTCACCACCCCATCTTGCATAAGTGTGGTATCGCTCTATGCTATCGAATTTATATCCATAGGCCCAGGATTTGATATCCCTTGTGAAAGCTATAGCTATTCCAACTGCTAGATTAAGTTTCCATCCATCCATTGCATCTGGATCTTGTTTTATTATCTCTGCAAGTATACTGATTGCTTTTCCATATTCATTTGATGGAACATCTCCACTTGTCATAAGTTTTTCCATCATTGTCCTGTTGTTAAAGATCCAAGACACTGTGTCATCCAAGCTGAAGCTTCTTCCTCTAGACACCAGTTTGTTGAGAAACTGGTATTGAAATACTTCTAAGGAGTCATCGCTCTCAAGATATCGTTTGAGTGTGGCTAGTGTAGTGAGCCCCTCTGTTCTGCTTACAACTTGTCGTTTCAGCTCTTCAAGAAGCGCCTTCGTTTCTGAGACATATCATTGATCATAATCAATTTTCTAGAGTTGAAATTTGAAAATTGACCTCGGCCTTTTCGATTGTATTGATATCATTTCGATTGTATTGATATCATTACCATCATGAAAAAAATTTACCTATCCATTTCTGAATATTTTAACTGCCATGAATTGTATTCAATTCTAGATGAGGAAATTTGTTGGTTGGATACCAATTCTGTGAAATTGAGTTAACTTGGGTAGTATTACCTATATTCTAATTATGCTGGAAGCCTCTTGTCTATAGTCACTGACATTAAACTTACCATCGCTTGACTCCAAAGTCGTGCATACTGAGTAGCTACATTTTTTGTTTTTGCTGTTTGCACAGCATGTGCTTTCTAAGCTAATAGGTCCACCATCGCATGATTCCTTCCCCTTTCCAGAGTCCTTCTCATATGCATACATGCAGCAGTACGCTCCACCAGCATATGCATAAGGGTAAGATTCGGGGCACGGCCCTAAAAGAATTTCGGTTATTCAGCCTGGGAAAATAATATGTATGGCGTATGCAATATGCATTGCATGCTATGCAGGGTTTATTTTCAAGGGAATATTTACTTTTTACCTTCTTCTCCCCTCTTTACTAAGTGTTCATCATCTCCATCCTGATCAGTCATCTCTTCATCATAGTCCAGCCAATCATCGTCATATCTATACAGCTGTTGAGGTTGTGCCAAAGTAATGACATGGTCTCATCGGCGGCAAATTCATGTCATTCACTCTCTCAATCAATTGCGTTTAATCCACCTGATACTCACATTTTCATCCACTGGCTCCAAGTCGTCATAGTGCTTCGATGTTATGGGTGATATTTGGAGTAGCATCACCAAGAAGAGACTAGCTCCAATTGGGTATAAAATACGCATCCTGAATCTTGAAGTTTGAAAAATTTATATTCCACACTGAGCTGTTATGATAATTAGATTCAAATGATGGATTTAGTTGGAATAAAGACTCTGTGATGGGCTCAAAAGAGAATCGTACTGGATGGACAGTGGATCGGGAGTGAGTTTATATAGTCTCAGTCCATAGAACAAGGGAAGAAGGTGTTAGTCTGTTTGAACGCAGGTGTCAAACTAAATCACAGGTGTCTCGAGTGACATTTCAGATGGCAATTTTCACAGCTCTTAAGGTGTCACTTTATGGTTGAACTTTTCACATTGAAGGGTGTGAAGAACTGATGCGATATTGAGGGTAAAAATGTGCTCACTCAAGCTTCACTATCCTAACAATTTACCAGATCAAAGGGAACTGTCATCATTGTGAAGCATCTTGAGACAAAGCCTATTTATCAATAATTGAAGTAATGAAACAAAGGTCTTAGGTCGCCCCGTATCTCAAGTCACAACCCCATCAACAATGCTATGTTCAGTGATAGACTTAGTGGAGTGCTGGTCTCCTCCACGAAACACTTTAATGAGGAAGGAATTAGGAATTGCTAAATGGCGTTTTCAAATCTTTTGAGCTCTCCTATCTTCCACTTATATAAGGAAGCCAAGGAATTCCTAATTCCTTTCTGAGTCTTTCTTGAAAGACCCCCTGATCCCATATTTCATGCCTGGGGTATCTTCTAGAAAAGGGGATACATATGAGATGAGTTTCATTATAGAACCATTACAGAACCATCAGGGCATTAACGATGTAACGTGTGTAAAAATTTAGTGGACCACAATTAACAGAAAGATTTGAGATTTGAATGGCAAATTGAGCGATCTGTTTATTATACCAGTGTCACGCCAGTATCAGAGTCCGGCATGCCTCCTCAGCGTATTCCAACATGCATGTTACTTCATGAGAGTCCTGGTTTGCTGCCACCGACGTCCGACCTACAGTCCACCCTGTCGAGATCTCCCGACCTAGAGTCCCCCGACCTATAGTCATGCCTCCACCACGCAATCTTGCGCCAGTATTTGGCCAACGCCCAACACACGCCGTTTTCGCTCCAATTGCACGCCAAGTATTATAGTGCGCCACTTGGGCCTGTGTAAGCGAGGTAATTAAAGCACTGCAGGTGCCGCGACAGTATACCCGTTCGTGGAGCTTGTGTTTGTGGCAACCGGCCAGATCCTGTATATGCTCTATATACTGTCACACCTTTATACGTGACTGTCGAGGTGCCAAGTGTTTTGACATTGAGAACATTGTGAACAAGCCCACATGATGCTGTTGCCATTGTAGTGCAATATTATCATAGTCACGGTTCAAATTCTGAGTTTTGTACAAAGCAAAGATAGTTGAAAAGGCTCCACGTCATCAGCTCACGAATAGAAATTTACAATTACACGGATCGGAACATGTTGAGCCAAAATTGCGCATTTTTTCAAGTTCCGTGCCCATTTCAAGTCTACCACATACCAAAGGTAGTACTATGATGTCATGACATAGGCGGTGCGCTGCGCGGGCCTAGCCGACAATCAGATAACGATCATCCACTCGGCACGCATAATGCATATTATCTTTCAGTTGGAACTGGGGTTAGAAGACCCATCCGAAATCTACAGACCGAAACCCCCTGAGTTTGAACTTGATAAGGACATCAAGAACTTTCGGAATTATGATAATTTGGAGGGAGAAATGTTGCGAGTTAAGAACACGTACTACGAGATGCACAAGAACCAAACCCATGAGTTTGCTGTCAGTCAGGTTTGTTTGGGATCTCTCCGGAAAATCAGTGACATTTATCATATCTCAATTGTAGATACTTCCTCTTACTAAGAGATGAGAGAGCTCTCACCACCCGGTTGTCCGGGTTCAAGTTCATCCACCATATATTATATTGTCAAATAACTTAGCTTTAACTCGAGCAAACTCGCTCCTGGCACAAATTTCACCCCCACTCACTCGCCCCAGCGGGCAAAGTACAAGCCGGGTATAATCGGTGAGTACACAGTGATGGAGATGATGGACCTGGTCGCTGAACTTGTGGACCAAAGTGATCCCGATACCTCATTGACTAATGATGTACACATGTATCAGGTACCGCTGCTCACTACTATCTACGACTCTACTCACTCACCTCTTTACGACTCCCCACTCACTCCCCCTCACCCTCTAGACACTCGCACCCCCTCACCCCCTCTACGACTCAATTCACTCCCCCTCACCACTCTCTACAACTCCCCACTCACTCCCCCCTCACCCCCTCTCTACGACCCTCCCTTTCTTTCCGCAGACTGCCGAGCGGATCAGGGAAGCGTATCCCGAACACCCCTGGTTCTCCCTTGTCGGACTGATCCACGACCTGGGCAAGGTTTTAGCTGTGAAGGGTGAGCCACAGTGGGCAGTTGTGGGTGATATCTTTGTAACAGGATGTAAGCCAAGTCCCTCGGTTGTATTCGGCGATGAGAGGTGAGTTCCTTATCTTATCATCTCATGATCACACGCTGCATGTTTTGTTTAATTCTTCAATTCAAGCCGTAATTGCGAAGTTTTTGATTTTTTCTCTCGATCCCTCTATAACCGTCAATTCATTATCTCCTACTGCTCCCACTCCCCTGACCCCTCATACCTCCACTCGGCATCCCTCCCCTACTCCCCCGACTTCCACTCCCCCATCTCCAACTCCCCCGACTTCCACTCCCCCGACTCCCACTCCCCCATCTCAAACTCCCACTCCCCAGCTTTGCGGAGAATCCCGATTCCACTGATCCCCGTTACAACACGGAATATGGGATTTACGAGGCCCACTGTGGTCTGGAGAATGTGGTGACGTCATGGGGCCATGACGAGTACATGTACCAAGTTCTCACCAGGAACAATGCTAAAATTCCTGACGAGGTATGCAGTTGATGAGTTGCGAGATGACCTTTCAGTTTCCCCTAGCCCCCTAAATTGTCAATCACAAAACGTAGTACCCAATTCCATTTCCAACTTGGGGTTTCCACTTCAATTGCCCCCCTCCATTTTCACCCTCTTCAACTTTCCGATGGCCCACACACGGTAACAATACGGAATACCCAACTTATGATTTATGATATGCTCTACACATGGTACACACACATACATCGCTCAGGGTTTGTACATGATACGGTTCCACTCGCTCTATCCTTGGCATCACCATGGAGACTACAAAAACCTGCTCAGCGAAAAGGACAATACTATGTTACCCTGGGTACAGAAATTCAGGTACTCGACATTCTGTTCTTGTCTTTAGTCCGTGTCAGTCGTCTATAGTCTGTGTCAATCGTCTAAAGTCAATGTCAGCCGGTTAACTGTTGTACTATTGAGTTCTGTAGGGTAGGGACTGTTCAGTGGGATTCCTATTTCCTACTATAGAAGCATGTGCTATAATCACGATGGTCAACATAACCATGATAACAATACCATGATGGTAATATGATATCCAATCACGATCATCCTTGCCTATCTTGCCTACGAGCAGTCCCACACTTTCAGTTCGTTTGATCTCTACTCGAAGGGGGAAAAGATACCGGTAATTGAGGAGATCAAGCCGTTCTACGAGGACCTGATTGCGAAATACTGCCCTGGTAAACTTTCCTGGTAAAATGGAGGGGCTATTCGAGACCTTCAGTTACTGTTAGCACGGTCAGTGACTCGAATCCCGACGATGCTTGTGTCACTGATGTCACATTGATGTCATAGGTACCGGTGTAGCACTGATGCGACGCAGGTGCAACACCGCTTCAAATGTAAATGTTATGACATGTTGAGAATTCCGCCACACAATCACATTATGACACTGTTGAGATACTGAAACTCTGAGTTTGACACTACAGCTACAAAGTGTCGCAGTCGAACCAGTGTCGCGCCGGTGTTCCCTGGATTTGACTCGACGCTACCGTTAGTGTTAGGACAATAGGAGGTTAGATTTAGGAAATAGGATTATCCGAGTACAACTACAAGTACAAGTAGTAGTACAAATAAATCATACTTGAAAACATTTCCTTTCCACTTTCGTTAACTGAAAAGGGTGCCATTTTTATCAAGTATTTAGTATTACTGTTATTATTTATTAGCATTGTCGTCAGATGTTGTACTTTGTACTTGTCAGACTGTCTGAAGTAAAAGTAAAACTAAAATCGTAATTTAATCGTATGATTTTGAATATCCCATTTTTTAGTCGAACATTTTTTATTTTTACTTTTAGTATAGTACCAGCATGATGATTTGCCGGATGTTATCTGTCCACTGTTTCTTGCGCGCGCCTTCATCGAAGGCCGAAACAGTTTCGGCCAGAATAAAATTGAGCCTCGAAAATTAAAAGTAAGAAAAAAGGGCGTACGTACTCTAGCGCGCAATTCTGCAACGTGTGCACGATGTTCCCGCGCTGCGTGACCCAAATACTCCGCGCGCGCTGCGCGTCTCCGTGGTTTGTCATCTGTATTTAACGGGGTCTACGACTTTTCAGTTCACTGAGTAGAACAGGGGCGCGCAACGTGTGCACAGTGCACGATAAAGCCACGCCGAGCGCCAGGCAACATTGTAGGATTTCACCCTACCCTTGCTGGCGGGATTTTATCCCTGGCAAGGGGCGGATTGAAAATCGCGCGCACCGACGGTAGGGTAAAATCCTACAACAGACAACAAATTTCGAATTTTATAATTTGGTCGTGCAGCACCATGGTGGCTCATACAAAAGCGGCATGTCGAGAGGAAGCTGAAGCTTTCTTGCACCTGCTTTGTGCATCGGTGAATTAGAGACAAGCAGGGAACAGGATCATGCGTGTGCACACGCTGCGCGCCCCTGGCCCTGTTCTACATTCTACTCAAGCTCAGTGAGCTGAAAGTGAAAAGTCGTAGAAACCACGGAGCGACGCGCAGCGCGCGCGGAGTATTCGCCATTCGGATTACTTTGTTATTCAGGTAATATAAAATAGGAACCCGGAACATGAAATAGTTGCTACTCTAACTTGAATATAGAGAGACTAATCTTTCAATTGACTTTATATCACTGTCTACAATGTTCAATCATCTGAAGCAAGAGATGAATCTTTGACTTGAAAAAAAACTAACACAACCAAATTCTAGGAATGCGTTCATTTGGAGTTTTTAGAGGTCTCAGAGCTACACAAACATACTTGAGGAGTGATTCAAACAAAAACATTGTCATATGTAATAGAGAGAAACACTCTTATGGCTACAAGAAGTTTAGCAGACAAAAGAGGAACATTGTTTTACTTGCTACAGCGTTGGGTGCAATAAGTAATACCAGTGAAGGTGAGTCAAGTCGGACAAAAGTTTCATCAGTGTCATTATCTATTAATTATTTTAACAAAGCAAACATCAAAGCTAACTTATATTCAAAGATGATAACTTGGTTGATGCTGGACAATATATTGAGAATCTCCCTATTTACACTGCCAGAGATGTCATGGCTAGGGATGGCAGCACACCTCAAGAGCAAGATCTTCCATCTTCCAGAGTTTGGGTGTCTTACAAAGAAGGTCTTGGGAACCTTGTTTATTGTGTGGGAAATTAGGTGACATCTTTCCACAAATTTCCTTAAACTGGTGTTTTTCCCAGGTGTATATGATGTGACAGATTTTATAACTGAACACCCTGGTGGGGAGAAATTACTGATTGGAGCTGGTGGACCCATTGAACCATTCTGGTCACTCTATGCTGTCCATAAAAAGCCCTATGTGTGTCCAATTTAAAGTCCTTTTGCCGTTTACAGTCATTTTTCAGTCATAAAGTGAAATGAAATGTCATATCAGTTATTTTCATGCTGCTCACAGGTATTCAAGTTGTTGGAGGAGTATCGGATAGGAAATCTAGCAACTTCTGACATACTTGAGGAAGATAGCAATGACCCTTATTCGGAAGACCCTCAACGACACCCTGTTTTCAGTATAAATAACCACAAACCCTTCAATGCTGAACCTCCTCTTAATATTTTAGCCGACAACTTCTTAACTCCTAAGTTAGTTTGTTTTGAAGTTATGAACCATTATCAACGGTCAATCAATTACTCAAATGCTTCAACTGTGACTCATTTCCTTCAAGTTTGATATTTAGGCCCACAAGATCTTTGTCTCATTTCAGTGAATTGTTCTATGTTAGAAATCATCATCCAGTGCCAAACATCAATCCTGAAGATTATGAATTGCAGGTATTACAACATGATCATTGATTATTGATTGCATCTATTATTATAGTCAGTAATAATTAAACAAACACGAGTACTTGAATGGACAAATTTATCATTCAATAATAAATGCAGATAGAAGGTATTGGATTTCGAGAGGCTGTTACTCTTACTCTTTCTGACCTGGAGTCCAAGTTCCCTCAGACAACTATTACAGCTGCTATCCAATGTGCCGGAAACAGGAGGGCTGATATGGCACAGGTTAGATCAATATGAGTTCAAATACTGCCTGAACTCATTATACTACTCGTTCTGAAAGAACGAAATCATGATCAGTTAACAGTTTCTCAACAAGTGAATTTGTTCGTTTTCCAGCACAAATCAGTCCGTGGGATGGATTGGGGTGGAGCTGCCATCAGCAATGCCACATGGACTGGACCCAAGTTGTGCCATGTCCTTGACTATCTCGGATGGAAAGAGGATGAAAACCCATCTGTCAGACATGTATGGGTTGATGGTTTGTGCCCCTTTTTCCTTATCACATCATCTTTGTAAAGAATAAAATCATTCCCCTTTGTTTCTTTAATCATTGTTTTTGTAGATGACCACGGAACTGATATGCTAGTACAAGTTAGTACACTCTGCCGGCTAAAAGCCCTCTCCACACTCACTCTAATCAGGGGTGTTGTAGATATGCTCCTGATCATACAACTCATCTTCTTCGTCCTCTTCATTATTACCTATTTTCTGACGGGATTGATTCTGAATAGCATGCGCCGCCGGACTAACCAAACGTGATGAACTGTGATTGTGAAAAACGTTATTCTCGTATAAACTTTCACCTGATGTTTCCGTGTCTTTTCCTACTACTGTAGCATCTCTAACCTCATCAGGGATTTCATAGGGGTCTTCATCTCCATCTTCCTCATTGAGTACCTCTACTGAGCATCGACCAAGAGAAGTTTTCGAGTGTACACTCTGTCTGGGTGAAGATACTGAGGTGGGACATAGTCCTATGAGCGCAGGATGACTGTGGAGTTGTAGCCCAGTGCTATACCCTTTTTTGTGTACGAAAGAGGGACTCCCACCAGATTTAACAAATGGCGAAACATCACGGCTCCACTGTGTCTGCACGCAAGGAGTGTGGCTACTGTTAACAGCCATCTCATCAGGGGTTTCGTAAGCTGATCCTTCTTCATCTTCTCTGCCTGGTGGTGGAGATGGCAAGTCCGGGAGGCTAGAGGGAGATAACTCCAAGTTTGTACTGTATCTGTGGGATGGTGCTGCTACTGGACTGGAAGAAATGGATCTCAGCGCAGGATGCCATGCCAGATCAAGACCCGAACTATATCGCTTGTTAGCATGCCTCGGGGATGGTGCTCTGCCCAGAATTGATGACGGAATTTCAACATTTCCGCTGTACAGCTCCAACGACGGTACACAAGGTGCGCTCAGCACATTCCTCGCTTTAACTCGCTGCAAAGCTCGCTGGTCAGTTTCAAATGTTACTGTGCTCTTGTACATGGCCTCTCCTCCGACACCTCGAATATCTGCAAGATCTTCATACAACGGTTCACCAGTAACTTCACAATCCCTATTCTCACTTCCCTCCCTCTCATCACTCTCCCCTCGCTGAGATGTCTTCACTCTACCCAACATCTGATACCCTCGCTCGTCTTCCCCAGATGTTCTTGACGTTACGGTATCGTATTGCAACTCGGTATCCTTCCCTCCGTCTTTCTGTTTGGCGAGCGAATACACGTCCTCATAGTGATGTGCGTCGTCACTGTTGTCCTCTTTCTCGTCTTTTTGTCCTCGACCACGCCCTTCTTGTATTGTAATCGGTGTCTGATGGTGGTTGTTATTTGTCGCTTTTCGCTGTGTTTCACTCGATGCTGATAGTCGACGACGGAAGTCTGAGTACCGTTGCTTGACGGCCCGGAATGAGAGCGCTGCTATGGCAACGAGTACCGATAGTACCGGTAAAGCAATGTACAGAGCAATATTCTGGGAGGATTCATCAGGGGTAGTGGTCCACGGTCCGGACCCCGCATCGTTGTTACGAATCTTTGCAGTGAACTTGCTTGACGTAGGTGTTGCTTTTTGTTGTTGCGGTGTTGTTGTGCTATTTGAAGTTGATGCTGATGTTGTGTTAGATGATGATGTTAGTTTGCCGCTGGTGTTGGTTGGTTTAGCGGTTTCAGTGGAAGAGTCAGCAGAAGTGGTGTCAGCAGAAGTGTCATTAGCAGAATTGACATTCTTCCCATTCTCACATTCTTGATTGATATCACAAGAGCTCATGTTTGCAGTAGTGTCGGGTTCTAGGACATCATTCTTGTATTGCTCCCACAATTGATCATATCCGATATTCTCGAAAATTGTATTATCAAAATCAGTGCTGAAATCGACATTACAGTCACCGTGGAAACTGGCAACGTGCATTACGCATTGTAGATGTTTTTTCATCCACAACACATGCTCATTCCTAATTTTTTCTATAGATAAACCTTGATAATCAAAATTTCTCATTTCATCCAAAAACTCCGCCATCCTTGTCCGGTAGACCTCATGATTGTACACTCCATTGTCACTCTTGACTTGGCAAGCAAAACAGACTAACTGCTCTTGAAATGAGATTATCTTTCCCCCTCTACTTTCCAGGTCTCTTTTGTTCAATTTTGCCCCACGGCAACACAGTAGAAAACAAGCAAGAATCATTACATTCACATTCACCATATCATGACATGACTATTAATCAAGGAAATAGGCATTACACATCCATGAAATAAACACGAATATTTGCATTTGCTAAGACGGACTATCGATTCAGACTTTCTATCGATCAAAAGCAAGTTGTAGCACACAATGTTTATCGGCCTTGTGAGTGGAAGGAAAGGAAAATAAATCCCAATCCCTGTTGTGTGACGTTTCCTGCTCAAGAGCAGATTTTGTCACCGAATGTTTGGTGGAAAAGCTTACTACTCGGATGTAAGAACGCGATGATTCTGGTTGATGTAGAAACTTGTGAACACACATCACATATCACGTGTAACCGTGAGTAGGGACTTCCTGTTTCCATGACGACAGTGTTCATTTCCGATCATGCTCGCAGGAGTTGATTACGGTCCTGACGGTACACCCTACGGGGCATCAATCCTCATCGAGAAAGCGATGGATCCGCGACAAGATGTTATTCTTGCTCTGAGAATGAACGGTTTGTTTGACAAGATCACTGTATGATTTTGCAGCGAATATTGTGTGATTTGAACTCTGTGAAGCAGCATGTTGTTGGTTGTTACCATGGTAACAACTGTTACAGGTGAAGTGTTACCACGTGACCATGGTTACCCGGTACGGCTGGTAGCACCTGGTGTTGTGGGGGCACGTAACGTTAAGTGGGTGGGGAATATCACACTCAGTGAGGAGGAAAGTCACAGTCACTGGCAGAGGAGGGATTATAAAGGTAGGTGTTTGTGATTGTTGTATACAGACTGTCTGTAACATACAGACAGTTTGTGTACACAGCGTGTAATATGTGTACATTGTACATATATTACACGCTGTTTGTCACTGTTTTACGTTTGTTATACATTTAGCATTCTCTGGGTCTTGTTATATTCATAATATCACATTTCCTGTTGATATTTAAATTCTTCACATCCATTTGTCTTGTTTCACACACACGCATGATATTTCATGCGCATTTCTATTTGATTCATGAGACATGATTATTTTCTCAGGTTTCAATCCTAGTATTGACTGGCACAATGTTGATTTCGATGACAAATACGCTGTTTCGATACAAAATCAGCCTGTTACAAGCATGGTGATTAACTTAAGATCCTCCTCAGAATTCCTCCTAGTCATTTCATAATCGACCTAATTATAACTTACCTCAACATAATTGACAGGTTTGTGACCCACTAAATGGTGGATCAGTTACAGTCATTGACAACAAGATCCATCTGAAAGGTTACGCGTACAGTGGAGCCGGTGCTAAGGTATGGTGATAGTTGTATGTTCAACGGTGTCATTGTGGTGTACTTAGATTCTTCAGTTGGAAATTCCAACTTGGAATGCTTCTTTGTTTAGTGAATATTTCAGTTTGCATCTGCGTTTAAACTTCGTTCTATTTGGATCATAAGGTAGGTAGGATTAGGTTCATATTAGGTAAGTAGGATTGATTTTACATTCCTATCCATCCCAAGGTGATAAGAGTGGATGTAACATTGGATGATGGGAACACATGGCAGACAGCTGAACTAATACAAGATGATAGTCCCATGAATAGGGCGTGGTCATGGTCTCTCTGGGAGGTAAGATGAGACGCATTGCGGCAAACCTATGTAAAGTTTAAAATCATATGCTTCACCAGTTATCAAATTTCAAATTCTCTAGAAAGAGAGTAGTAGAAAGCATGACCAACAGGAAATGTAGCACTTGTACTGTAATTTTTCGAGTTTTTGCCGCGGCGCCATCGCCGCATGACAGAGAAGCTGAAATATTGCGCGCTGGATTTAATTAGCCCCGAATGCGCCGCGCACGCGAATTCATTGCCACGCTATAGCGTCCTGGATCAAGATTAACCAAATTTGTGCCAAAAGTACTTTTGTTTCCCCCTAAACTGACTTTCTATCAATTTTCAGTGTGATGCAGTGTTACCAGACGGTTTTAAAGCAGGAGATCAAGTAAAAGTGACCTGCTGTGCTATCGATTCCAACTATAATAGGCAGCCGGAGAAAGTGAAGAATATTTGGAATCTCAGAGGGTGTTTGAGCAACTCATGGCATTCAATTCTTGTAGATCTCAAGTGAACATGAACAAGTGAAACACAGATATCGCAGGTTCAATGTAAATTCATTTATTGTGATGCGTATTTTCATTTCACAGTTAAATATCAATGATGAATGTCCGATTTTTATGATTTTGAAAGAAAATGATAATTGTCTGTATGAAGAAGCTTTAAGTTGATCCACAAAATTCAAAAACACTTGTTCATAACTTGTTCCTACTAAAATGCAAATAAAAATCGCTTAGAACTCGCAAATTTTCCTGAAAATAACTTTGTGGAGGAAATAAATAACTTTGCAGACGTAACAAGTGGACTTAAATATCTTGCACGTGCGCTGCATCCTATAGTCATTGTCTCTCAATTTTACTTTCTTTCCACCAAATTCGGTAAGTTTCTGCAATTTGCAGAGTTATTCAGTTTTCGAATTCACCAAATTTCTTCAACTTTAAAATCGTATAACATGTCCTGTGTAACTAGCAATTTCCTCAGATTTCACCAATCATGGCCATGATACCGTCTACACCCGAACCCGGATTTTACGAATTCGAGACTCCCATCGGATGGGAAAGCGACAGCGAGAGTGAGCTCATTAACAAAACTCTCGGATACACCGAGGATCCAGTTTTGAAAGCTATGAGACTGGAAGCCGAAGCTGAACAATACGATGAGTATCTCAAGTCCCGTGGACCTATGAAGGAGCGTGCTAAGAAGATCAAGAACTACTTGAAGATCAGAAGACAGCTACAGTTTAACCAGGACCCCAAGAGCGTATCAGCTCTCTCAATCAGCTCATACGACACAGACGACTTCATGAGTGAGCCGAGCATGTCAATCCATGAGCTCCAGGGGGAGGCTGCTTGGCTGACCGCATACAAAGCCAAAGCACAACAGAGGAAGAAGCTGAGGAAGCTGATTGCTGGCTCAGACATTCACGCATCGCCCGCTAAACCGAAGGCGAAATCTCCCGTCAAAGTTAAGATGCCCTCACCGGCAAAGATCGCTCAGGCGTATGCTAGCCAGAGTCCGGCCATCCAGCAAGCTGTTGCTGCAGTCCTCGCCACACCCAAGAAGTTTGGTGACATTGTTCTCGATAGTGATGATGAAGACTATATGCCACCAACCAAGGTCACCAAGCCCCTGAAGAAGAAATTCTTCGCGGAGCCTACTCTAGATTCACCTTCACCTATCAAAACACCTAGTCCATTTAAGGTGAAGACTAACTTCAAGAAGAAAACCTTCTTCGCTCCCCCTACTGTCTCCCCGTGAAGTCTGCCAAGAGATTTATGTTTGAGCCTCTTCAAATGATTTTATATTAAACCAAAATTTCAACATTGAATCAACTTTAAAACTTGACAGTGTTTGACTTCTCCATAACTAATTCGATACCTACGTGATTAAGTACTTAAATAGGTAAAGTAACTATTTACATCAAAAAACGTTCTCCATTCAAATACAAATTCAAAGATTCTCCAATATGAATAGCTCAAGTATTTAAAGATGTTCCTCAATTGACGCGAAATTCAATCGTACTCAAACTAATAACAATATAATTACAACAATTTACACTAATTAATAAATTGGTTATCGCGAGATATCATGCTCAATACTAAAGCACTGCGGTCAAGGTGCGCATTACAATAAACATGACCTTATCATCGTGATATCCATCTTAGGGTTGTAGCTAAAAGTAAGGTATCAGCGTAAAATATGATCAGAATAGCAATACTTCTTTTTTCAACTGAGTCTGTTTCCACACGGCTAACCGCTTGAACTGCTCGCGTGTTATTTTGAAGACATCCGTGAATTCTGTGTCCGATAAATAGTCCTGAAGGTTTAGATAAGTCATTTCACTCGTCTCGCAGATGACAATCTCAGTTGGAACTCAATCTATTTGAAAAATTACTCCCTACACACGCGACATTACAACCAGCTTATACTATTAGTTATAGTTATACAATTACCTGGAGTCTCAATTTGTCGATATGGGCTGGGAGTCTCTGTCGAGGGCAAGTGATTAGGTCAGTGTAGGATATCGTCGTCGCCTCTTTCAGCTTCTCCTGGAGGTCCTTGATTTCCTTGAAACTTGGCGCAGGTTTTGTGGCTTTCATTGGCTCCACGACCCCTGAAACCCAAGAAATTTTCAGTACTTTCAAATGTACGGAAGGTGGGAACTGTTTTCTCCAAATGAAATTGCAAATGGTGTATTACGTCGTTCTGGAGTAGTTGCGGATCGGATCTTGAGTTTGTTGGACGTGTTCTTGTCCAGGTAGATTTGTGGACGGTTACTCCTCTTTAGATCGGGACTCGCTACCAAATTCACGGAGTTCATTGATCTACTTCTCGTCAAGTGCACTGTTCCCTGGTAACAGTTAATGTAAGTGTCAACATGTATTGCGAGACGAAATTCATGCTAAATCAGTGAAGTACACAAAAATTCTCAACGAACACAGAACAAGAAACTTACACAAGCAGCAATATCACTCTGACTGTTGGTAAGCGATTTGCACACTTCACTGATCTTTGCTGCCGTGCCTTCCAAGTCAAAATTAGCGTTGCCGCCATTTGGAAACGTACTCGCCATCACTGAAAGCAGAACAAAATTACAAAAACGATTTCAATCGAACAAGTCACGAATTGTTTCAAATCTACGAAATGATTCGTATCGATTTCAATTACAAACCAAGTAAAATCTTAATAAATTGCATATATTCAACAATGAACAGTAAAGGCTGTGGTCAGAAAGGGAGTGTGCTGTGTACAGAAACATCGAGCTACAGAGCAGGTGACACTGCAAGCAGACCAATGACCTGTCCCTGGATTCGCCTCACACCCCAGAAAATAAACTGCGATACCTATAGCTCATTATACATCGCCGAATATTACACTAATTACTACCAGCGATTACCATTTCACAAGAAAATAGGACAATTCAGCTGTGTACGAGAGATAGGCGAGAAGAGGGCCGGGGGAAGAGAGAGAGCGAAATTTGAAATATCCGATGAATGACAAATACTGGTGAATGGGGCCGAGTGTTATAGATGTAAAGGGAGGGGGCAGTGGGTATCAATTATCTAGTTTATAGAAACATTACACGTTCAGTATCGTGATTATTGTCGGAGGGTGTATCCGGTTGTTATGGTGATCCGGGATACCAATTCGAGGCATAGTAGAAGACTGGCAATAATCGGTTCTATCATGACTATGACGTTATAGACGAGACTATTACAATTCCCCAAAACTCACCTACTGCTAGACTGGCTGCGGAACCAGACCGTGCTAGTCTGTCCACATGTGTGCTGTTCCCACTTGGGCTGACATTCGCCCGACTGTTGTCCAGACTATCCGTCGAGAAGTTCCGCATTCTGAAGTAAGATTATTAGATCATTGGTGATTGGTGAAGTTCCTGACCCACCAAGGTGATCACTTCATGCAAGATAAACCAGAAAAATGTACCTAGAGCAGCATATCGATTCTAAGAATAATTGAGTGGAGTGGATCAACACCCCCTCTACTTACCTGATGGGAGAGTGGGAGGGAGCTCTGACCGAGTGAGTTGTCCCACTCGCGATGGTCGGTGGACACTCTTCCTGGCCCGCTGCCAAGTTACTATCCACTTCCCCGGTCACTGGTGGACAGGCGGTACCGAATGCTGCCTCTGTGAATGACTGCCAGTGAGGTGATTGGGGACGTTTTTCGCCCGCCGTTTTACCCGCGTCGGGTGACTCTTTTCGCCACGAGGGTTGGAACATTGTTGTGGGTTTCCTTGCACTCACTGGGAGAGGAAGATTGAAGATTAATGAAAGTCGGGTAATTCAAGTTTTGGAGGATCGAACAGTTGCAATATTGAAAGCTGGCAACCATGGAGAGTCGGAACTCCGAGATCTCTAACTCACCGGGTCGGAGTGATCCATTGTAGTTTCCCGATTCTTCTAATACCCCGCCCCTGTTCAGAGACCCGGTCCTTCTGATTCCGCCATGCCTGCGGCGAGCGGGGGGATTATATCTGGGAGCGGGAACAAAGGACCAATCGAAATTTAACTCAAGATACCATGAAAATTGCAAAATTGAAGACTCAGAAATGGATACAGTTTCCCATGGAATTCTCATCGTGTAAACAAAAGAGAGGGAAACAGAACGTAGGCAGTACTACATCACCGACAGTTAGTAACTAAAGACCGGTGTAGCAACTGTGTAAAGGGATATGTGTCTGTGTGTGTGCGTGTGGACCAGTGAAATTGGGTGGTAAATGGAGTAATTGCTATCCACTTGGGGTATAATGGGTGTCATGGGTATTCAGTGTTCAATCTATCAGCCAATATGAAGGCAAAATTATCGTAGGAAAGGAGCAAGCGGCGAATAGAAGGCTTGTTTGAGTGCTTAAAATAAAGGCCACAGGCTTTTGTTCTACGATACGTCTGTATTTTTGTATTCACCAACGGGAAAGGTTCAGCTATTTGGTAGTCAGAGACCTAATGACATGGCATAGATCCCGGTGATTCACTAGATAATGATGGAGTCGGTTGTAAGGAGTCTTATTAAAGAACTAAGTGGTGAATGGTAGTAGAGGAATTAATGTGAAGGCCAGAGCCGAGAAGGGGGAGTGAGATGAGTTTTATAAAGGAGTAGAGGGAGAGAGGGGGAGAGGGAGGGTGCAATTATGCAAATTGGGATGTGTCAAATCGCACATGCAGCGGAGCGTCTTTCTTTGACATAACAGGTATAGTGTGGTGTACAAGGTTATAATACATGCACATAATAATATGGATAATTAAATCCTCACACAAGAGGTCTTTCACTCCTCCATCGATCCTCACTGTCCACTTTCCTCACTCCCTCAACTCATTCTCTCCTCACTCCACCCAATTTTTCCACACTCCCCAGCCCCCCACTCACCCATTATTAGGCTCCTCTGTGAGGTTTTCCAAGCTCCCCAAGTATCGGGATTCTGGACCAGGAGACACTGGACGACGTTTACTGTCAACTGAAAAATGGGAAATTGTCATTTCAACATTAGCAAAGCGTGAGAGGTATATCAGATAAGGAATTTAAGATGTGGTATTGACTTTTATTTATAGGTTGGAATGAAGTATGAATGATTATTCTCATGTCTCTCATGGAAAGGTTTGGTATTGATGTGAAACAATCATCTCATCAGAAGACCCTAGGGGGCATCCAATCACTCACATTGATCACAAATCACATTCGAATCCCTCATGGATCATTCATTACCAGGATCAAAACCATTAGTATCAAGATATGGAGCTTAATTGAGTCACGAAGATCAAGGTTTCGATTTCTGGACACTCATCATAACATCAATAACCTGTCAGAAGGTAATGAAACGAGATTATCTCGTTAAAGAAAAGTGGACTCGAAATTGTATCATGGTCCATGAGGAAGATAGGGAATCTCCAAAGTCGTGATATGAAACTGAAAGCGTGGATTCCTGTCAATAGTGATACTGATATGGACCGTATGGATTTTCAAGGATCATGTCGGAAATGTAAACGAGGACGAAAGTACCTAATACACATTGCAGTGGAAACATTTCTCATATCACAATACGTGGTATAGGTGACCTCATGGCTAATGAATGTCGACAATACAACTCCATTGTACATATCATAGACTGATATCAACCACGGTTTAGCTCGATTATTGGAGTAGCGTGGTTTAGGTCATCTGCAAAACGAAAATGCAACTTCACATTTCATATATATGAACCTTTTTTTCTTCACTTTATAGACTAAATATGAAGTACATCAAGTACTTTCTATCGCAGTCATCATGACACAAAGAACGGAGAAATGTTTCAAACTGAAGCCGGGAATAGCAAGTTCTAGATACAAATTTTAGCATGGTAATTATTCTGTGAAAAGGTCCGACACTATTTCACGACAAAGAGTGATTGCTTTCTTGCTTCTAGTAGCAATTTTATCAAAGTACTACGTGATAGTGCAAGGTCAGTGAATAGTTGAAAAGTATAATACTCGCAGTGAATTTCCAACTCGATGCTGACTCGAGTGAGTAATCTCCGCGCTAAATCGTGTGTTAATGGAAAATCTGCTTACGTTAGACTATTCACGCGATTCAGATCACGAATTTAACAAAAGTTGGCTTCCGCTCACCCTTCCGCTCGCTTGAGAAGCACGGCATTGACCGGAGTTATTATACTTGAATAGAAACTAGTAATAATAATATAATTATTTTCATACATAATCGTGAATAGCTGATGCTTGATGGACGGATTGGAAACATGTCGGCGACGTGAGGGCGTCCAGAGTTCATACTTTTGGACTAAGCACGACTTGAATAGAGCTTTTCATCGAGGTAAGGATGGAAGGAGGGACCAAATTCTCATTTTCCAAGGTTACTTTATGAGCACAAATATATATACCCTAACAATTTACATATATCAGGCGCCACAATAATCAAAACAAGAATGAAGCACCTGCGCCACACACACACACACACACAC
>CAMPET010000172.1:86371-113430 GCA_946803715.1 Beroe ovata | reverse complement strand
ACACACACACACACACACACACAAACACAGGGAGTTGTGTATTATACGCCAGTGTGATAAGTTGAGTATAACGGATATCCACAGACCGCTTGAGATGGCTTGATGAATGATGGATACGTCATACTATGGTACTGGAACCCGTCTCAAATATGGAAATTGTGAGCCGTGAGGGTGTTTTAAATCGTCAAATGAACGGAAATATTTTGCTACAAGACACAACTTACGTCGTGAAAGACGTTCGTACATAGCGACTTTTCCCAGTATTTTGACATCTGGGTACTTCTTGAGGAAGGAAGTCCCGGAACTGGACACCGTCTCCACCGGGACAAAGACATTCGGCCGAGGAGAGACAATCCTGAGACAGTGTCTTCTGTCATTGGGAAAGTGATTTTCGTTGATCATATAATGAGATCAAGATATGCAAATGAAAATGATCTGGTATAGGAAATTAACTAACTACAATACTGTGTATCCCATACATCATAGATCTTTTCACCACAGTTCATCAATTGCACCATACTACACCAATTACACCATACTATACCAATTACACCATACTATACCAATTACACCATACTATACCAATTACACCATACTATACCAATTACACCATACTTTACCATAACTGTTCATTGAGGAATAACTATAACTCGGGAGATTATTTACCACCGCATCGAAACACATGACTATATCGAAACACGTGACTATATCGAAACACGTGACTATATCGAAACACGTGACTATATATATTATGTGGTGATTGACAACACGAGCTACACATTTCTAAATGAGGTGATTGACAACACAAGCTACGGTAATTGTTTGTAATTTTATACACAGTTTCGTGATGATCAAATACTTTCTAATACACCTATGCGCGTGCGATATCCGATACAAAATCAAAATAGCATAATTTTCACTGTAATGGCTCATCTCAGCAACGCATGTTGCATATAGGTATTCTACATCTAAGCGACACACACACACACACTTTCTGTAACCTAGCAACGCATTTGTTGTACCCTAGCAACGCACGTTTTGTACCCTAGCAACGCATGTCTGCGTCTTCTCACCTAGTTCCAGCTGGAGGCGAAGGACTTCTAATCGAGCTGGAGGAAGTATCGTTAAACAGTCGTGCTATTGGGGTTCGTCTCTCTGAGAGGAGAGGATATGTTAGCTGATCCGTGTCTTGATCTATGACAAAGTATAATCTTCTCGTGATTCGAAGGTGAATTCTTGAATAACCGACACAACTTACCACCAAGGTCAGGAATCTGAACTTCAACATCAATGGGATTGACTTCACTGTAACTTATATCAACCTGAAGCATTGAACATGGGGTGAGGCAACTCATGTCTCATATCCAAGTCTCAATTTGTCTACTTAGAACTTGAACCAAATAAGGGACTTCGTTATGCCTCAAATTTGTTCTCCCATTTGCATTGTGTGACCCATCAGACAGTAAATTTTCTACTGAGTGTAGCAGAGGCTAGAGATTGAAGTCTTATTCATCAACTAGAAGCACAGTTTATCATTCACACTCTAAACAGATTTTGGATAAACACAAAATATCCGTCCTCATGGTAACTTTCTTACAATCTTTCACACCTAGACGCTATCTTGGAGCATATTGTGAGTGAGTCTATCTCAAGATCACACCTCTGATCATTTCATATATCACCTGTTGTGGAATGACCTCGACTGGAACCCAGCTTCTGAAAATCCCCCGTCGTTGTTGTTGATCGGATCGTTGTGACCCGCAAATTTCACCCAGCGGCCTCCGTTCTGGTTCTGGGGAGTCGAACCTCTGTTGCAAGTCACTGGAGAAAAATGGTGAAAAATAAAGTGTAATGAGCTGCACCCATTCAATAATCAGCATTNCACGAGCTACACATTTCTAAATGAGGTGATTGACAACACAAGCTACAGTAATTGTTTGTAATTTTATACACAGTTTCGTGATGATCAAATACTTTCTAATACACCTATGCGCGTGCGATATCCGATACAAAATCAAAATAGCATAATTTTCACTGTAATGGCTCATCTCAGCAACGCATGTTGCATATAGGTATTCTACATCTAAGCGACACACACACACACACTTTCTGTAACCTAGCAACGCATTTGTTGTACCCTAGCAACGCACGTTTTGTACCCTAGCAACGCATGTCTGCGTCTTCTCACCTAGTTCCAGCTGGAGGCGAAGGACTTCTAATCGAGCTGGAGGAAGTATCGTTAAACAGTCGTGCTATTGGGGTTCGTCTCTCTGAGAGGAGAGGATATGTTAGCTGATCCGTGTCTTGATCTATGACAAAGTATAATCTTCTCGTGATTCCAAGGTGAATTCTTGAATAACCGACACAACTTACCACCAAGGTCAGGAATCTGAACTTCAACATCAATGGGATTGACTTCACTGTAACTTATATCAACCTGAAGCATTGAACATGGGGTGAGGCAACTCATGTCTCATATCCAATCTCAATTTGTCTACTTAGAACTTGAACCAAATAAGGGACTTCGTTATGCCTAAAATTTGTTCTCCCATTTGCATTGTGTGACCCATCAGACAGTAAATTTATTCATCAACTAGAAGCACAGTTTATCATTCACACTCTAAACGGATTTTGGATAGAAACAAAATATCCGTCCTCATGGTAACTTTCTTACAATCTTTCACACCTAGATGCTATCTTGGAGCATATTGTGAGTGAGTCTATCTCTAGATCACACCTCTGATCATTTCATATATCACCTGTTGTGGAATGACCTCGACTGGAACCCAACTTCTGAAAATGCCCCGTCGTTGTTGTTGATCGGATCGTTGTGACCCGCAAATTTCACCCAGCAGCCTCCGTTCTGGTTCTGGGGAGTTGAACCTCTGTTGCAAATCACTGGAGGAAAATAGTGAAAAATAAAGCGTAATGAGCTGCACCCATTCAATAATCAGCATTCAGCGCAGTGACTCAGTTACAAGTTTCAGTAGTAAGTGAACAACGTACCTGAAATGTTTCTTGTCCATCTTGGAAATGTCAGAGGATCTGCTATGAGGTCGAGATCGCCTAGGTTTTGCAACAAAATCTCCACGAGCATTTACCCGGTCTGCTATCATCTTCCCAAGTTTGGCCATGGGTGAGTAGCTGAACACTCGATTGGTCCCTTTCCTTGGTATATTTCTCACTTTCTTCGGCGGGACGATCAATGATCGGGTGTGGAGCTTAATGTAGTTGTTTGCCAACTTATCGATGAATGACTCCAGAACTTTCTTCTCTTTTTTAAGTCCAGAAGATCGTGGAGCAACTTGTTCATGTGCAGCAAATGCAGGGCCAGGTTTAGCATCACCATCATTTCCTTGATCTTCACCATCATGTTGACTGCATTGCCTGAAATATTCAGCCTCAAGTGGAGTATCACAAGGAGGCTCCTCGACACAGCATCCCGTCTCTTCCCTTCCATCAGAGCATTGCTTTTCTTCCTCTTGTACATTCTCCTCTTCTGGATTAGTTTGTACGGCACGTGTATACATCAGATCTGTGTATTCACATTTCGCTGCTTCAGCCTCTTTTTCCTCAATTTTAGGATGACGTGATTCAACAACTCGAGTTTCTTCGCCAGGATCATCTATGTCATCAGTTGCAGTTTCCACCATTGCTGTCGGTTCATTCTTACTCTCCCCTTCATTTTCAAGACGCACAGCCTTTTCTTTTCTGACAAGATTCATTTCCCCTTCATCAATATGCTCTTCTTCCCCACAGTCTTTATGTTCTTCTTTTTGTTCTTCTTCTCCATTCTTCACGTCTTCACCATCAATTTCCTCTATATGAGCAGGGCAGTCTACAGAATCAGCTCTTTGAGGAGGAGGTAGAGTCTCGAATAGAGGTTGGGTATTATAGGACCCAAAATCGAATGGGAAGACCCTCTGATAGGTTACCGGAGCTAGAACCAACATTCCGGGGGATCTGGGGTGTGCTCCTTGTAGAATTGTTACATCATCAGGGGACAATTTCTGAAACAGTGTACAACTCATGACAATGTGAGACGTGAGTCAGAAATGTATAAGTTATGCTCAATATTCATAAATATGATCGATTACATGAGTGGATGGATATTTTGATTTTAAATTAACTTTCATTTGTTTAGACTTACAGGTATTGAGGATCTACTGTGAGCTTCGTGCATAGTTTCGTACTCAGTGTCACTGTCAATGTCTGCATCTGAAATGATGATTATAATATGAAACCCTGAATGCTTTGTTTAGACTCAAGTATCAGGCATATTCAGCGATTAGCACTACAGTGATAACTATAGTGTCAGTGCTATGTGTTGTATGGCATATTTCATAGTGATGATTGTGAAATTGCATTGGACTCATATTTGCTCTACGCTTGCTACCTAAGTACCTACTTTCTCTAAGGAGCCTCTGCCCTTGTTCTGGATAGAGATAAATTACTGTTAACCACACTATAGATAAGATAGATGTGAAGATTATCAAGAAGCACAATGCGCATTGCACAACGCCAGATGCACATATCGAATTCTAGGTCCATAGTAATGATATTAAACCATTATATCCTGGTACAGTAGGCTTATTGTTGTAGCGAGTTGCCGGTCAATTTAGGTGTGAGGTGCTATGTTTGGTATTTGATGATTGGGGGCAACGGGACAACACCTTCCATGCCTATTTCTATTCCTAAGACCTATACCTTGACGCTTGTCGCTCCACTTAATACTTATGTCATTGTTTCAAATTTAATGAATTATTTCGGCCATAACTACTGGATATTATCCGACACCTATTCAGTTCTAGTGCTTATCTTGATAATATCCACGTTTATTCCTTGACATTCAGCAAAATTCTTTAACTATACTGCTTTTCTAACTCACCATCACCAACATCATACGGTTCAGAATCTCTAGAAAATTCCTCCACAGGGTAGTGAAGAGGATCAGCAACGAAAACAAGGCCTCTCGATGTACCAATGGGGGCAGGGGAAGGCGCACGATGAATAACAAGAGATGGAGTGACCTGGTCAGGTTCATTGATATTGGGTACTCGAAGGTGGGATGGGGCAGGAGGAACTTCAATTGGATCTTGGTAAAAGTTTGAGTCAACTTCCTCGCAGGGTAAAACCACGGAAATGTTGAGAATTGGAGGAGCTTCATGGTCGTCAGTCTTCAGTAGGTGCTGTTCGGGATCTGCAACATCTTCGAAGAAACGCTCTAAGTCGTCATCTTCGTCAAAAGCCTCCTGCTGATATGCAGTTGGTGCAATCAAGTTTTCTGCCTCAGAAAGTAAAGAATCGATCTCATCAGTTAAATTTTTCTCGAATTCGTCATCATCTATGTTGAAAAGTTCATCTCCCAGAGGGTCTGGTGTGGAGACGTCCAAATCAAGCATCTCGAAATCATCAATGGCAGCTACCATGTCAATAGCTTGCTCAATGTCAGGGAGATCTTCAATGTCTTGAACATCTCGGATAGGAGTTCCATCATCGCTGCAAGAATCTGCCACGACTACTGAGTCACTGTGTCTATCTTTGGAAATCTCAATGAACTCCTCAAGACTCTGAATGAGCGCCTCACTTTCATCAACAATGTCATCAGTAGTCTTTACATGAACAAACGATTCTTCGTTTGCAAATGCATAAACATTCAAATATGCATCGATAGGAGATTCTACTTCCTCTATCATGGGAGGTGGAAGGGATTCTGCACCACCCACCTTCTCCAATGGCTCCTGCTCAGAGTCAGACAAACACGCTGGAGATTCTGGCGGTTCAGGGAAGTCTGCTTCATCCTCTGAGGGCGAGAGCTCCAATGAAATCTCCACAGTGGGGAGCTTTCTAGTCTTCTTCTTGAGATCTGCTTGTTTAGTACAGCCCACATCTTTTGGGAGTTCAATTGGATCACTGGTTTCCAAGGAAGGCAGTCTTCTGGGTGTTATCATCTTCATTTCTAACTCCACATCACTCAGAGTTTTGTCCAGATCAGGACGGCTTGGTTCGTCAATGTTATCTTCTGTTGCTTTCTCGGGAGGATCATCCATCTTGATGAACGCTTCGGAATCTGATTCTTTCGAATCTTTCGATTCAAAGATCTCCTTATCTCTATCCTCACACGGGGATGATTCGTCTATTCGCTCCTCTTTTTTCATGATCTGAGGGGGACTTGTTCTATCATGATCAGGATTGTAGAAAGAAATGATATCCGGAAACTCTTGGGTGACTACTAGAACAGGGCTGTATCGTACAGGATCTTCGGAAGATACCTCATCTTGGTTTACATCAGGAACTGAGATCTTTGAAGGTTTTGCCTCAACTCGCTTATGATTAGGGAAAACTTTGATATCAAGATTCTCTAAACTACCTATACCTTCATCGAAGGTCTCTCCCATCTCACATATAGAACGAATTCGTTCTTCCTCTTCATCACTTTCGGTTCCGAGCCTAGAAGCCAGGTCAAATCTTTCTTCATCACTGAAGAACGACAACATGGACCCTCTTTTCAAGAACAATGGACCTCTCTGTTTCGAATGTAACTCTTTACTAACACTACTGGGTGGTTCGACCGGTGTTGAGTGATCACTTGGCTCCAATACCACCACTTTCAGTGGACTATTTGGAAAAACAAAACAATCACGATTGTCAACATCATTTGATGCTGCAACATCCTCCTGCAAATCTCTCATAGATGGCGAGTGTTTGTTCTCCTCGATTATATGATCATTTTCACAAGCCTCTAGAAGACTTTCTTCACTGTTGAAGAACGCAATGATGTCTGAAAAGTTAAGTGAGACATACGGTTTCTTGAGATTGACGTTGGATGGGGTAGGAGGAGCGGATGGCTGACGATTTTGATAGGCAGCAGAGGAGGATTCTACTTTCTCACTTTTCCCATTTTCCAAACAAGACACTGTCGAGAAGGTGAAGATATCTTTATTCGAGTTCTCTATATCAGCAGTATATGATCCTGGAGTAAACTCTCCTACCGATTCTGAAGGTGAACAGCTTCTATTCCATTCCTCATTTGTCACCTTATCTCGCCCCCGTTCAGTCAGGAAAAACGAAATTATATCCTTTCTGTCAGGTTTAATATACGGCACTCCTAAATCGGCCTCCACTTCAACATGATCAATGTTTGGTCCCGGCAGAGGCTTGGGAATGTCCTCATTTGAGGAATTAGTGAAAATAGTGATTATATCTTCGTTGAAAACATCCCCATTCGAACCCCCGTGGTCGTTGATGTTTACAGTAGTGTTTTCCTTGTCCGATTTGCACGATGGATCATCGCTGTATTGGTCTAGCAATGTAGGGGATATGTAGCCATCGAATGAGTTGCTAAAGATGAAAGTATCCCCAAATACCGCCGGTTTGGACTTTCTGGAAGGATCCTGAAACGATTGGCTCATTCAAAAACAACTCTCTGTAACTCTAAGCAATAGTGGCCCGGAAGACAATACATCATTGGAGAAATAAGCGGAAATCGACTGTGTATCCACTTTCATCAGTTGAACAAGACTTGTAATTGGCAATGTAATCGATAAATGGTCAGAGAAAAAGCACACAGTACACAGTGACCGACAAATACATGCAGCATCTATGATCTCCCGTTACTATGGTGACTTGGCTATTCAGGTTTTGCCTTGTACAAATGCCAGTATATTTTCGGAACATGATATATCTTTCTATCGAAATCGTGCCTGAGAAAAGTCCAAAAATCACGATTTGGTTTCTGCAAAAGCCCAGGTGGCTTGCAGCAATGCTCTAATCAAATGAAATGGCCGTAATTAAGAAGAATTTGGGAGGTATCCAGCATATAAAAGGCAATAAATGGGAGTTATCAAAGGATATGGTGCAAAGCTGATGACAAGTCAATCTTATCCCAACACGAGAAGCATCATCTGTCACTGTGCACTAGTGGTTATTCCGACTAACGCATGGTAATACAAGTAACCTCGGTTGGTGACTCGCACTGAGGCGGGATATCCTCAATCGGTAAACTTCTCAGAGCTGGTCTGTTGAAAATGCAGAACAGACTCGGGTTGATCATGTACATGTTCTGGACTTTCTCGATTGGGATGCCTTCACAGAAGTCAGCTGAAATAGAGCAGAGTGGTCTATGAAGAGCACCAATACAGAGTATTAAAGAACCAGCCATTGGCGGAGGAATGATGGATAGATGGACACAGAGAGGAATCAGAGAAAGTTTGACCTGGCTTCATTTTGTAGGCTCGGAGGCATTCTAACCAACTTCATCCTCCGCCAACGACAGCCAATTCAACACATGAAGCAGGAATAAAAAACACACAACATTCTGAATCAAGAATCAATATTCTCATCCTAGGAGGGAACTTGTACCTGGGTTTTGCTCATCTTTGCCTGGCAGCTGGTGATATTCAGGATACATGATGGCATCTCCCTCGTGATCAATAGCTCTCTGTCTGATAAGAGGGTTCCGTCGCATGGTTCTCGAGCCAGGTCTTAGGGAGACACCGTTTCAGGGTATAGGTGAGCAACAAGTTAACAACAGTTGTCATTGGGCAGTATGAAATGACGCATTATGGAATCACGTCGACAATTCAAAGCGCGGCAATTCTGTCACTCGGAAAGCGATCAATTTTTCGCTCGAGTATTTGTCACTAGGTAATTTGTTACATTTTCCTAATATGGTTTTGCAACGGAAACATTTCGAGACTCGGTAAAACTACTCATCTACGAGCATTGGGCACTCCCTCCTCTACCATAGCAGGGAGACCATGGCGACCATTTTCCCATGGCAAGAAGCGATTATTCACACCCCATTGACCCTTCGTGAGGCCACCAATTTCCGCATGCCAAAACACACATACATATTCATCAACAAGGCAAAACAAAAGCGCAATTGATCGGTCATCATTTATCATGGGGAATGATGAAGTGACCAAGTACTAATGGTAGCAAAGAGTACACTCATTGGATCATAATCAGCCTTCTCTTTCCTGGTGAAGTGAACACTAATTCAGTAAATACACAGGCTGGTGCGCTGCAATAACAGGACCTATAAACATACATATTCCGTACTATAAGACTTCCTATAAACGATGAGTACAGACCAACTAGCGGCGTCAGATCGCCATGACTCCGGGATACTCTGAGACGCCGATACGGACCAGGAAGAAGTTGAACCAATGCCTGGATGGGAGGGGGAATTGGGATATATGTTGCTGCCGATATGATAGGCAGCTGATAGGACAGCAGTGGGTTGGGGCAGGGGCGAAGTGTAATGAGCAAGGATTGGCCCTATTTGAGGCTAGTATCAGTGACAAATACATAAGGTGAAACAACCATACCAACACAATGATCCTATTGGAAATGACCGAACTAGCTTTCTACGGGCTCACAGCCTAGTAGAATAGGTAAATCGTTGTGAAGTCACGAACAATTCATTAGTAACAAATCTTGCAAGGACCATGATGGGAAGTCCCGATCTGCAAAGTTAAAGCATAGTAGGTAGTGTATGTTAGGCTGATGAAGAAATCCCAAATAACCATATTTGTAAAAAAATAATTATATTTCTTGTCAACCGTTAATAATAACCATGTGGCATAAGACAC
The DNA here is from genome assembly GCA_946803715.1 of Beroe ovata. Classification (NCBI taxonomy): domain Eukaryota; kingdom Metazoa; phylum Ctenophora; class Nuda; order Beroida; family Beroidae; genus Beroe; species Beroe ovata. Next base: position 103,834 of record CAMPET010000172.1, on the reverse strand, counting down.
TCTCAATAACGAACTTGCATCCACATAATATACTAGTGGTGGAAGAGAAAAGTTATAATATGCACAAGAACAGAGCGGTATATCGTGATACAAACGATGTAGAATTTTAGCTGCATTGATGCACACTGCATCAAGAGCAGACAAGTTGATTCACCCACAAATTATGAGACTTATACCAAATCATAAACCTTGATCTTGGAGCATTATAGCTGTAGTTTAATTGAGTCTGTGGCAGGTTAATCAGTCTAAGCATCAGAGATTAAAGGGCGACCTACTTGACTACTAGACACAGTTGCCATACGACACACACACACACATGCATAGATATATTTGAAATAATTAACCTATGCGAATTAAACCAACCACTCGCATGGCCGTAGCGAGCTTAGCTTCTTTGGACCACAGACAACGGTTAAATTATTCCATAAGCAGTCATTAAGTGATTAACAACCCTGTACCAGGTATGCTTTCAAACTAATTCCTTGATACTTCAGTCACAAAGCTACATTTCAAAGACTAGCAGTACACAATAGGGGCACGGATCATGATCACGCATCCGTGCATTGTGATGGACGTGACTATGTAGCCATCGAGCTGATACATGCAAAAACCGATTCTCCCATAATTCTGATCCCTATAGGCAACTGTGGAGACTGATACAGGTGTTTTTACTGAGCCCTGTTTTTCTGTTCACAATGAACAGAAACCCTGATCTTAAAGTTCCTCATTTCACACTTTTAGCAGAATATGTCACTTGCATGGGGAAGCGACTAGAGCATTGAATGGATGTCATGCATGTTCAGATTGTTCACAGCGCGAACCGCTTACTTAATCACAGCTATAAAATATGTTAACACTAGCTCCAAGTGACAGATTCCCTGATTTCAAGACATTCTAATATTTTATTCATTATCGGCATAGTATTTACCCCTTTATTTTGTTTTGCACGAGCTCAACTTGCTAGGATGAGTTGGATCCTTTCCCAAACATCATTTTAGGTCATGGCAATATCGTCTCTGATACTCACGACCGTGGCTGTATTGCAATCTGTAGCAGAAAGTAGGGAGTATTACACTCTACAGGAACTGGAAAAACCGATATTTGAAAAATCTGGAGATTTTGTGATTGTTGGAGTCTTTAACATAGGGCAATTTAGGCAAAAAGCAAATCGGTATGTTTATTTTCCTCAAACTGAACCATCTTGATCTATGAACCGACGTTTTAGTACCTAGTGTTATTCTTGACAAATGTACATTGTACCCGATTAAGTTCTTTTCAGTGTAACAAAACAAGTGGAGACTGTTTGTGATCCACTGAGGGGTAGTTTTTCTTACTGGAGTCTCCAGAGAGCCCTCAGCTTCATAAAGGTCCTAGAGGACGTTAAATTGGCACCTGGATTCACAATGGGGTACAAAGTATACATCGGGTGAGATTTTTTTCTAGATTTTTTTTTCTAGAATCATATCGAGAATTGAGAGCTAAAAACAACTTAAGGTGGCAGCCGAATAACATTGTTGTCATTCATTCAGGTGTAACAGTATGGTGGCAGTACGCCGTATATCACGCCATCTAACCACCGACTCAAGTGTAGTTGGATGTCTGCTACCAGGCTACAAACTCATGATAGAGCCAGTTGCTGGAATGGCAACAGCGTATAACATCCCTGCTCTTTCCTACATATATGCTGATCAAAACCTTATGAATCAGGTGGAACTGATGTTCACAGTTCAATTGCATATCTTCTTGCGAGAATTCTTTCCCCATTTTCACAATGCCAAAACATTCCGAAGATTTGTTCAGCTTTTATATCAGTCTTTGAGATATGTGTATCACTGCTTATCTCTAGGATAACTACGAGACATTCATGACGCTGGTGGAGACTGAGGAACTGGAAGCCAACGCCATGATAAACTATCTCAAGCTACAGAATTACACCTACATTGACGTTTGGTATCACAGCTTTTCCAGTGAAATGGCGAACTTTGTGTACAGCGAGTACATCACTAAGGTGAGTGTACAATATGCAGATTGCCGATCACATTATGATCTGCCATCTTCATGATATAATGAATTTGTCAGCTGTAGTGCATGATGCTGATTCTGCAGTACTCACTTTCTTCCATAATTCTGCAAAGAGTTCGGTTCCCACCGTCTTTGTTCATAGAGAACCTTGGGTGACAATAGAGAAGTGCCACGTCAATTGCACAGCATACAAAGACAACATGCACCAAGCGCAAGCCATGAAGAAACGCTCAGTGACTCTCACACACAATATATAATATGAGGATTATGTAGATTTTGTACTGGAGATCATGGAGGATCAGGGCTCATTATCAGCCGTTTCTCAGGGGGTGATCAGACAGGCTCACTTGGATACTTTGTCAAATAGTCTGCGTGGATTGATCAAGAATCTTCCAAGCGTATTCACTGTGCAAATTGGAGATGAGTACCATAACGCGTTTCTATGTTCAGGTGGGCTGCGGTAGATTGAATGAGTACACTTCAAGTGCTGGCATGAATATTGAGGAGGTTCTCTCCAAAGTGTACCAAGGATCAGGTAAAGTGTGAAAACTGAAGCTTTCTCAGAACAATCCAAGCCATAGCTTTTGCAAACAGGCAGACTCAAAATATGACACCAACAGGAAGTCCGGCAAAGGTGCAACTCCTTCTTTTCAACAACAAGTACTCTGGAATTGGTTTCTTGGATCTGACAATCAATGACTATGCATGGAACAACACCGTTTTCATCTTTGGATACACCAACAGCCGGCGCCTATACCAACAATGGTACCACGACGTCATCAAGAGGTCGGATGTGAGAAATTCATTGGTATTCTTTGGATCTGCTTTTCTGGATATGGATATACCAGAGTTCACCTCTGCCTTAATGTCTCCTGAACGATTCAGAGGAACTGGTATCAATCAAACATTGGTTGACTGGTAAGTTTTATTGATTTGATAGTGAGTCATGTATGTGAGTCATGTAGATTGTAGAGTTTCAATCATGGTATTCCTAACATATAGGTACCATCACAGGTATGTTGAAAAGAAAGACAGGCTGACTGACAATAGCTATACAAACAACAGATCATCTAGTTGGCTTGGCTATGTGATGAGCGGCACACAACTCCTAGCTGACACCCTAGACACCGTCATCAGGGAAGAAGGAGTGACATTGGATGACATGACGTCATCAACAATTGAGTTGAGGAGGCGAATCTTCGCCAAAGCAACGCAGGCAAACAACACCGTTACCGTTGAGGGGACAAGAGTTGATATTTCATTCCTCGACAGGATTTACTCAAACGGATACTCTCTCATAATCAGCGCGGTGAAGGGGCAAAAGTCCTCTGACATCCTCTTAGGGCACACTTCATATCACGGTATAACTCTTCTTAACCAAGGACAGATCCCAGAGGGGATCCAATCGACACGAGATCAACAGATCTGTTCAGAGCCGTGTTCTCCAGGTTCCTACAAATTCACCCCTAACCCAGTAACACTGCCTTGTTGTTGGAACTGTTTCAGATGTCCAGCTAACACCATCACCAACGCTACCAACAGTGAGGCCTGTGTTGTCTGTGGAGTTTGGGAAACGAACAACAGTCACAGCACTGCGTGTGTACCAGTTCCACGAAACTTCCTCTCGACTTCAGATATCTCCGCAACTGTGTGTCTTGTGGGGTGCGTTTTCAACATAGTCATCATCTTGGCAGGCATTGCTCTCTGTATCATAATGAAATCACGCCCGTTTGTCAAAGCCGCGGACCCCCTATTTCTGGTGACATTCCAACTTGGCCTTCTCCTGGGGAATGGAACCATACTGTTCACCCTGGCGCACCCCTCTCCCCACACATGCAAAGCAGAATTCATTCTCCTAGTCATGTACCTATCAATAACAACGAGCAGCATGTGTCTCCGGGCCATGAAGATTAACATCATCTTCTCTGCTGCTAACAACTTCTGTAAACCACGGTTAGGAAAGCTCTGTACAAGGCAAGGACAGGTCTTGGTAAACACGGGTATCTTTATAGCAAACTCCTCGCTAGCAGCTGTCCTACTCCAAGTCGGGAGTAGTTGGGAGTTTCACAGTTACCAGGAAGATGATCACGCTCCTCTGTTTCTCGATTGTAAGATGGCAAGTTTATGGGGCTACCTCCCGCTTCTACCCCCTCTTCTCATGTTCCTCGTCACTCTCTACCTTGCGTTTGTCATGCGGAAATTCCCGCACAATTTCCGGGAAACGACAAACATTTTCGCGGCAACCCTCATCGTGCTGTGTTCATCTGTCATGTTTTTGACCGGGTATAAACTTTCACCGCCTCAGGTTAAAACACTCCTCCGAGTCATCATGATCTACATCTCGATAACTGCGCTCCTCGCGTCTATCATCGGTCCAAAGATCTTCGTTCTCGTTAGTTTCCAGGGCGACCCGGCGGTGGAAAGAGAGAAGATAGATATGGAGATCAGTGCGTATACGGCGGGGACTAGAAGTAGGGGCAATTCTCCTTACCTTAATACTAGAGGGAAGGAGTCTGATAGGGGAAGAGATGGAGAGGGAGGCGACTGTAAGGCGGGTGAAGATGGTCGTATCATGCAGCAAGTGAACTTTTATTGATGTAATGTTGTATCTTTTGGAAATTGAGTTGTTGGAATCTAAATGAATCTAAATAACTTTGTACGCTTCTCTCATCCCCACAAATTTCCACTTTCCGACAAGATTTTCAAACTTGTCTGCGCTATCGAAAACTTATCATTATCAATCACCGTATCAGGGGGAAGTCTAATGTACCTGTTGCTAGGGAACAAGACAGTGTCACATGACAGCTATCACGTGATCAGCAGAAAGAATATTCTAGTGATGCCTAATGACATAAATACTGCACTATGTATGTTATGAGTTCAATGACATGCGAATTATGTACCCGGTTGAAGTCTCATTCCACGCAATTACCGGACATTGCGTGCCCTATTTTCAGATTTACTCCTTCATAATAATCCTCATTGTATGGCCCATAGAGTAGTCCAGTCGAATAGCTTGGAGCATGTAATTTAACCGTAAATACAGTGTTCAGTCTCTCGTTGGGAAGTGAGTATTGGAGCGCACGCAGCAGGTAATTCATTACTTCATATAATCTCTGTGCAGTAGATGCGAGGTACATTATACAGTCCACGTGTTGCTATAACCGACCTCTCAGACGTCCTCTTATCTGGTTATTGCCCTTCCGTTGCCATAGCAACCTCCCCTCGTTGCCTGGTTGCTGATTACGGATATCACGAGAAAGACGGAACCATTTAACGACCTTCTGCCCGTGCTGGGGAGCAGGGTTTTGTCCGGTGTGTGTGTGTGTATATATATGTGTGTATGTGTGTGTGTGTGTGTGTGTGTGTGTGTGTGTAAACTATAAACGGTACATCCGCACACTATAATAACCTCACGATACACACACACACACACATCATTCCTCTGGACACCAACTGCTTTAGTTATCATCATTATCCAGCAGCATCAGCTATAGTTTGACACACATCCCAGATATTATATTACAACGTATACAACCTCATATCACATATACCCGCGAAGAAACGTGTTGAGATTTGCTGAGATTACTTGACCTTTTCGTTGTCCTTCATACTTTGTCTTGCTTTGATGCGTCATATAATGTGACTCGACTGTTTCACTATAATATAGAGGGGGAAGATTGTTCTTAGAAAATGGTCATTAATGACGCGGGTACTTGGAATGTACATTGAAAAGTTCACTTTGACTGACGAGCTCGCAATTTAGTGGACAATCGCACACGTAGCCTTGCTGTACTTCGGATTACAAACCAATCTGGAACGAATAGTAAAATACCACTCCTTTATATTTCGTAATTCGCTCGTGATTCATAGTTTGCCTCGCGAAATGAATAACTCATTTTGCACGGTGTTCGATTGATGATGTAAAGTCTCTTCGTGTGTTGCAACGGCTATTTTGTAAATATTTCACAAATATTTCTGAATTGCTCGAGAATCCGCTTAGGTTTTCCGTCATGAATCACACGTGTCACGAAATTGAAGAATAAGCTCCACGCGTTGTTGTCATAGTAACGTCTTATCACACGTGCAGTTGACACAGTGCGATGGAGGGAGCGGCTGAACGATTAGGAGCATGTGTTTTCAATGAGTATGACATGGTAGCTTTACTCGAGCTGGCGGGAGAAGTGGTGCTGGTGTTGGGAATCCTACTCTTTTTCCAGTACGCAGACAAAGGTAAGACGATTCGCGAGGTGTTTTGCGTACCTCAATGTTCCCTATATCAATTTTCAACAGCATGGTTGGACGTGAGAATGGTGAATATGATTCATATGTCCGTCCTCCCTCATTTCAGACGACTACAAGCCACACGTGAACGCCATCATGAGGCTGTACAACTGCCTCACAGGTCTGTTACCGGAACGTGACGTCATCAAACCAGCAGCCAATGAGGACGACAGATAGGTGACACGTGTCAGATACCCGACTCACGCGTGATGGATCACGCGTTATCAATCATCATATTTCGAACTAATATTTAACAATCTTCCCAGATGGACTATGATACGTCCACTAGTATTGTAATATTGCTATTGAAGGTTATGCTATTCTCAGTTATGATGCAAGTACTATGATATTAACGTTTAGCTTTTGCTATAAGATGAGTAAGATATCGAGCATGGAATGTATTGTGTTATAGTGAGAATGTATAATATTGGTGAGAGGTTATTTACACATTTATTCAACAAAAACTGACCTTATCTCCGTTACGCCATTAACCAGGATTCATCCTCCACAATAGCAATCGTCCGTCTGGAGCGTTCAAATTGACGTTTTTCGAGGCGTTCATGTCCATGCTACAATAGTAGGAAATGTGAGGGAGGGCCTAAGATAGTCTTAAAACATTTCAGACGCCTTGGATTCTTATTTTCTGAAAGATGTGCTAGATGGATTGAAAGCAACAGCATGAATAGGTAAAAAGGAATTGAATGAAATATCAGAAACGTTTGACAAACCATTTGTTATCGAATTTGAAAAGGAAACCCCTATTACGAAAACAATACATTATAGTTGAAAATTGATTCTGCCTCTGCATAAAATGCTATGATGAAATGTGAAATATAACAGAAATTGCCAAACAAATAATAGAAACAATGATAAAAAGGATAATTTAAAACTCAATAGAAATATGGTCTCCCGCGTTTGTTTGTTGCAGTATACGCTAGGTACCCGTATATTTTCTGCTTTATAAATCGGCGACCCTGCGGTTCGTAGGAGCTCGTTTCCTTGTTGAATATCAGAACAAGGATGTCCGAAAGATTCTGAATGAAGTCCATCAGCTGACTGATGTTGTATGTTATCTTTTCATCCTGAAATAGGCGATTCATTAAGTCACGTGCAAATCCCTGTGAAAAATCGAATAACTTCTCATCAGAAAGTGTAAATCTTATCATCCTGTCTAACTCACATGATCGAAGACGCACTTCAGATGTTCCTCATAAACTCTGATGATGGCTTGCAGGCAGTCGGTGAATGTTTCGAATTGTGCGTAGGTCTTGGACGATTTCTGATGAAGGGGCTGAACTAACAGGATGCATCGACCATCAGTCATGCTAAAGGGTGAAGAGGGGTTAGTTATCTATAGAAGAGTAACTAAGAAGAGTAACTGACATGGTATGTATATGGATATCGAAAGTAAATAGCATTAAGAATACTTCAAACTTGAAACAGCTTAACTGATGAAATGAAGCAATAATTTCTTATAGAAGCAAACATTTCACATAGATAAAAGATGTCATGAAGAGTTTACAGGTGATAAATATTGGGATAAATTTCCATCATGATTATGATTCTGACAAACTCTTAACTCTTTCTCCGATCGAGTTCCTTAAACTCCTAGCACATCATATTCATCAGGAGCATCCAAATCATTGTAGTTGATCACTTTTCTTCCCTTAGGAGCAGGTCTGAAATCATGAATCATTAATCCAAAGAAATGTTGAGAAACGCACTGAAAAAAACGAGGGTACCGAAGTCGCTGTAAAAAGCACACATGCGCGCATGCGGCGCGCTCAGCATTTGCATGAAAGCTGGTGCTGCGCGGCTTTCCAGCGCATTCAGTACGACAATAATATCACCGCGCGTTACAGCGAGTCAGCCTCATTGTTCGAATTCCGATGTCGCTGGTGCCCCATTCCGACGCTCATTTTCGGCAACTTACTGCGGGAATGGTCCAGGGAATCCGTAGGGAGCCGGGAATCCGGGATAACTTGGTCTTGGTGGCTGAGTGTAACTCGTGTTGGGTGTAGAAGTAGAGTAACTGTTGTTGTTATTGTTGTTGTTGCTGTTGGTATGCTGGTTGCTGTACCCAGTGTTGCTACCTCCGCCACCGTTGCTGGATTGTTGCGGGGGTGGAAAGAGAGGGTCCATAGGTCGACGTGGTTCCAAAACATAGTTGTTCCAGAAAACAACCTGTCGATAGCAATCATATGTCAGAAAATCTGTGCAAGGCATTTAACTTCAGCGACAACACAGACGCGAATAAACTTTAATGAGATTGTCAATCTTTTCATGAAGAGATTCTCACTCAAATATTACTCGGATTTAAACTCACGTCTTTCTTAACATTTTCCACTTTCTCCGCGTGCTTGTTGAAGATGTGTTTCCTCACAAACTCGGGTCCTTTGAACTTTTTACCGGATAGTGGACAATGAAACTTCCCTGGACCCTGCTCTTCAGTGTTGATTTTCACAAACTCTTCAATCGACTGCAATGGATTGAGATGGTGTGTTACAATGGCGTCAAGATAAACTGGTGTCAAGCATAAGTGGTGTGAGATGATCTTGCATCAAGTAAAAGTGGTGTCAAGCAAAAGTGGTGTCAAGCAAAAGTGGCGCCAAGCAAAAGTGGTGTCAAGCTTAACTGGACTCAGACACCCACCTCCTCCTCAGTTTTGAGCCCGATATCCTTAGCCTCATTCTCGGGAATCGTGACACCACGCATGTCATCAATCACAGCTTGTATCTTGTTCTTCAACTGACCATTCCAGTCGTGAACTGAGAGTAGGGATTCATATCTCGACAATATTTACATCAATTAACTAAAATTGATTGACCAATACATCTTTACATCGGCCTACAACCGGTTATTTTCATTGAAAAAGGGCGACTTGAAATCCCGGCAACTGCTCTTACCATCTTGTAGGGTTGTTTTCGACGACGAACTCTCGAGAGGGCCCCTAATGTGGAACACTCCTATCTTATTGGGCATCTCATCTTCATTTGGGAATTCTGTTCCGTTATAGTAATCCACCATATGTACAACACGCAGATATATGATCAGCTTGTCGAGTATCTGGAAAAGAACATATCAATAGAGTGTGCTAAAAACTCAACAAAAGTATCACTCTCAACTGGGTTCATTAGCTCTCTCTGTCATTGGTTTTCACCTTTAGCTTCTTGTCCGGTATGATATGGATCTCGTCCTCGTCCGTTTCCCCCTGTTCGTCCATCTCGTGATCGAGTGTCGGTATTTTCAGAGACTCGTCCGTGTACCGGCGTAGCTCATCAATCATGGGATTGTTGTACGTGTACTCGGTGCTTCCAGCTCTTCGCTTATCTGAAGGGGACTTTGTCAGACCAAGATACCCACGTGATACCCATAAGTAGAGAATGAGGTAATTTGTTGGAAAGAGAAATGAGTTTTTTCACTGATTCATCGATGAGTTAGTCTTACAATTCCTCCAGATTCGGATTCTACGTCAAAAAATAGGCCATGAACACCTATAAACAGTCATCGTGTTGGCGAAAAAATTTGACCCATTTGGTGTGTCCCACTGATTTTCATGTTTTTGTAGCTAATGCTTCCCACAGGTTTAAAATCATGATTTGGGCGTGGTTTTACGGCAAGTACGAACTCGGCATGATCGTAAAAAGGACTGATAATTGTAGTCTGAGAGTAGGACCGGACTTGTAGTCTGTCATGTGACCTTGGACTTCATATCTGAGAGGAAATGGCAATTTTGACTAATTTCTCGGTGAGTAGGCCCTAAAATTCCGTCAGATTCGGATTCTACGTCAAAAAATAGGCCAGTAACATCTATAACCAGTCATCGTGTCGGAAAAATATTTGACCCATTTGGTGTGTCCCACTGATTTCTGTGATTTTGTAGTTAATGCTTCCCACAGGTTTAAAATCATGATTTGGGCGTGGTTTTACGGCAAGTACGAACTCGGCAGGATCGTAAAAAGGACTGATACTTGTAGTCTGAGAGTAGGAGAGATGATCTGACGGAAAATAATGTCCTAAGTACCAATTAAGGTTTCATTAGAGACCTTCAAAATCGAAGTACAAAAGTGTGGAGTCATTCACTTCAATTTTACCGATCCTATCATTAGAAATTCTAAGAAAACTTTTTGCCTGATTCCAATACAAATACCATCAATTCCTATGTATTTTTGGACGCTGAATCGATTCCCGATCGAATTTTGCCCCTATCTCGTTCCCCCGAGGAGCTGTCTGTCATGTGACCTTGGACCTCATATCTGAGAAGAAATAAAAAAAGTTACACAAAGAACCCACCCTCGCCATCTTCATCCTCATCGTTGCTATCATCCTTCTCCACCATCCATAACCCGGCTGCCTTGTCCAGCTCCGTTATCAGGATCTCCAGCCACTTCACGTCTTCCTGCACCGCATATAACGACCTGCAGGGAGCAAGGGGGGGGGGTTCAGGGCCACCTTTAGTTTAACAAAATTATGTTTTCATCTGTTACCGTGTATTATGTTATCGAATGGGTGGATCAACCTTTATTTCAGCATTCAGCAAGAACACGGTTTTACATCGTTTTTATCGTTTCTGTAAATTGCAGAAAAACCCACCTAGTTAGCGAGGGCACAAATCTGACCCTCTTACTAAGCTCCCTATTGATAACCACATTCAGTTCATGGTCGTACTTCTCAACCTTGCTGCTCATCAACACGCTGCACGCTTCCTTGATGTCGGTGTTGTGTGCGAACGTCACCCATGCTCTCCGGTAGTACCTGCATGATAGGGGTTTGATTTAGTTCAACTCGTTTGATGAGTGATAACTGTGATTCTCCAGTTTTTAGATGATCTGATGGATATTCCGCAAACGTCCAAGTGTGGAATGATACTACACAATCACAATCTTCTCTCCGCTGTATTGGATTGAAGCCAGCTTTGATCCTACGTCAAGGAGACCCATACTTACGTTTTGTCTACATTTCTCGTTGAAAGGAGCCTGATTCAAATCTTAACCATTGATCAATATCTACTGATGATCAACGAATACCTATATAACTGGAGTAATAAACCCGATAGCCTACTTATAACATGTGAAAAACTATCTTCCATCATTAGAGAATTCATCATTTAACCACTTACATGGTTCAAGAGGTGTGCTCTGGGGGAATTAACAAACATAAACAACGGATAAGGGGAAAGATGACAACGGAACAGAAACAACTCAAGGCAAACAACGAGATCAGATCACGTTATTGATGAGATCTCTTCTTCAGCTAAGTGGGATTGAGGGTGAAGGAGAGATACATTCATGAATTTAGAAAGGAGAAGACTTATGATATGTACATATTTCGGAGTAATAATTCCTTCTTTAAAGCCGCAAATTCCCAAAACACACATACTTCCTATCAGGGAGTGGTTCTGCCATTGCTATCCTCAAGAAACCAGGGAGAGCGAGACCCGTGACGACCTGCATTAGATCCTCCTTCGTGATGAGAGGGGTAAGAGACCGTACAAAGAGAGACTGTGGCTTGTGGAGGGGCTGAGGCAGTTTGGCGTCCGGCTCCTCGGTAGATGGTGATGCTGATGTGGGAATAGATGATACATTAGATTTGTAAATATGCTATTTTTCTCAAGTTTAGGTTCAAGCAGCGTGCAGCAGACTGCCATAACTTATATTCACACAATAACTTCCGAGGGCATGAATCTTACCATCATCTTTTATATCCCCCTCTTCAGAATCGGAGTCCTTTGACTCAGGCTTCACTGCTGGCTGCTCCTTTTTCAACTTCGCCACCGGAATCGCCACGAGTGGCTTATCAGAGTTCCTATCTCGACCATCCAACACGGTTAGGTCGTGATGTGTCCCACCCTCCATGAGAATCACAGCAGCATCAAGAGCCTTCATCAGCTTGTCTTGATCTTCATGACAAACACCAACATCATCCAGATATCCGAGCTCTTGGATTCTCTTGTAAATATCAAGCCGTTTGATCTTCCACTGCTTTAACTCCTTCTTCTTACGAGTTAGGTAATCAGGGTGAAACTTTTCTCTCAACCTTAAGATGGTATCACTCATTGGCATATATTGATTGATGGTTTGGGATATTTCTGGAATTCGTTTGTAATTGTAAGAGATATGAAAGTCATTACACAGGCAACATACCATTCTTCATTTTGATGACTTTTGAAGAACTTGGTGATGCTGTTCTTTTTGTATTTAGTCTTGTACTGCTTATAACTTGAAACAGCTTCTTCTTCATCGACGTCGTCCTTCAGGAGGAGCACAAACTGCTTGAACCTCCTCATATAGTTCTCATCATGGCTGAAATGGTTATTCCAATATGACGTCAAATTGAATTTCTTATATATCTCATGAACAAAGGGGGTAAAAGCGTACCTGTGTTTGTCATTGGAGTGAGCAGGGCTGGGGTGAGGCTGGTGCTCCGGTGCCATTGGCCAGGGAGCTGCAGCAGGGGGCATACCATATGGAGGAGGGTATGCTGGTGGATAGAATGGGTGCATTCCTCCAGGCGCCCCTGGTGATCCTCTGCGGATGTGAACAATTGAATATCATCTACTTGGTAAGGAATCATGTTATGAAACTTATGTTATGAAACTAAACATAAAACCACTTACTCTCGTTTTGGGCGTTTGTAGGCAGGCGATCTATCCCGATATCTGTCGTAATCTCTACCCCGTCTCTCATAATCTCTTCTCCTGTGTTCATGATCATCTCGTCTAGATCTATCATGATCTTCTCGATCCTCTCGCTCTCTTTTAAATTTGTCTCTACTTCGACTGTGCCTATCAACATCTTCATCTGCGCTGTCTCCCATGGCTTATGTGATGAAAAGGTTCAATACTTTTGAAAGGATTAACTTATTTCAGAGCAGTTTCTGCAGGAACATAGTATATCTAGATAGTTGAAGTGGGAATTGATGTTTCAAATCAAAATGCCTAAATAAGTAGGTATATATTCAATTCTCAACCACCTTATATAAAGCAAATATTAGTTAATGATGAAACTGGCACAAAAACTAAGTATATGTGATCATATCGACTGGAATGTGACCCTTTTCCCCTATACCTAAAACTGTAACATGGCCATTTGGATATAACACTATTTCAGTTATACTCCCATTGGCAAGACTCATTCTCAGCCATCCTTCTGGGGGTTGCTGCATGGCACGACAGACAAAGTATCTTATAACATTGGCATGACAAACAATTATTTCATGGGAATCTTCATTTTGACTACATTCTGCCCTGGATAAAAAACTCCTGAATGCAGCTTCAATACGGCATCCATCAGTAAATTCTTGAACATCAGGTCTAAACTTGTGATAAGGCACTGCTTCCATTGGATATCCTTCTCTTAGTAAGTCCGACCTCTCAAACTCAAGTTTATGAGCATTAGGTTCGAGTGACGTGACATCAACCAGTTTGTGGTAGATTATTTTACCAGTTTCATTGGCCCTATTCATTGTGCTAGCTGTGAAGTTAGAAAATTTGATACCCAATTTGGCAAAATAATTTCCAGTACACTCAGCTTGCTGGCGACCAAGAGTAGTCAAGATCTTGTTCTTATCCTCTTTTTCCTCAAGCTGATACTGCCCATGGCGTACTAAGTAAATTGTTCTCTTAGCAGTAGAAGTCTTCCCAGCGATTTTCTCATCAGGAGACCCTTTTCTCACAAGATTTTCTGGCTGTCTATGATCCCAATTATCATCCCATCTGGTTTTACACATAGCATCTTGATAAGATGGTATTCCAGCAACAAGCACGGAACTTCCCAGGGAAGTAAAGAGTAATGCTAATTTCCTCCTCATATCTAGGTATAGGATGAAATGATAATAAGAAAATGATATGTGGTATGAAAATGTCAAATATAATGAAATATAAAGATTTTATAAGATCTCGAAGGAAACTTATGTCTTGAAACTGTCTGCAAATGCCAAATTTTTGTGGTTTGATTCAATTGACGTAATGACTTTGTCACACCACGAACAATGTTCAATCATCTGAAGTGGATTTAATAACTAGCCTCATGAATAGCAGTGCTCCCAATTCAAATGAAATAAAATAGAATAAAATAAAGATTTTGACATAACATCAACAATGTCGGTGATTCACTAAATATTCGACTGGAGCTCCCAGCATTTCGTGATACGAACATTTTGTGATACGAACAACATTACGTTAAAAATACGAACATTACGTTAAAGTGAATCAATAAATTGCACCAATATGTGATATCGGACTGCAATACTTCAACTTGCTTGGCGGTGCTAGGCTTGTAGGGTTTTACCCTACCGTCGCGGTCGGTGCGCGCAATTTTCATTCTGCCAGCAAGGGTAGGGTGGAATTTTACAATGCTATGGCCTTCTGACGCGAGCCGCGTACGGTGTTCCTGAAGGTCCCTTATGAAGTAACATTATANATTCAAAAAGCATCATTCAATAAATATTAATTCCCTTTTTCTTGGCGGTGATTCACTAAATATTCGGTGATTCACTAAATATTCGACTGGAGCTCCCAGCATTTCGTGATACGAACAACATTACGTTAAAAATACGAACATTACGTTAAAGTGAATAAATAAAATGCACCAATATGTGATATCGGACTGCAATACTTCAACTTGCTTGGCGATGCTAGGCTTGTAGGGTTTCACCCTACCGTCGCGGTCGGTGCGCGCAATTTTCATTCCGCCAGCAAGGGTAGGGTGAAATTTTACAATGCTAGGCCTTCTGACGCGAGCCGCGACATCAATCTCGATTTTGCGATCGCAACAAAAAATTGCGAGCGGCGTGCGCGCGAAACTAATTTTGGCCCGGTCTATCGTATACGGGCATTAAAATTTATTTTATTGATTGACCTGTTCCTAGCTTTGTGCCGCGTGCGCCGCTGCGCCGCGCAATTTTATCGATGGAATTGGAAAATGGAAAACATGAACAGTGCAAGTGGACAAATATCATCAAGCAAATATAATCTGATGATACAATGCATTAATGCAAATGCAATGCATTATTGTGCGTATCGCGTGGGAAAATGGGATGCGTGGGAAAATGCGTGGGAAAATGGGATTTCGCCTTTGATGAGAATTGTTTCTTTGTTCTTTAAATTTGCATTTTGCATCATTTTCAATTTTGTTTGGGTGATTTATTTGCATGCAGATATTTATGCAGATCTTTTCAATTATGATTCCTGCTGGCTTTCACTTTAAATGCTATAGGCACAGTAAAATTGTTTCTACATGAAGTTCTATTGATTCCATCACATAGTCATTGCATGATTTAATTTGTAAGTCTAGAAATTTCCAATTGCAGTCAAAATAGAAATTGTCTTGACATCACTGTATGAATTGGTAGATTAGAAAATTGATATAATTGTAATTGGTTGATTGCTAAATGCTTATCCATTGTGTCTGAATATTGGTATTCATCGAATACTTTGATGGCTTAATTCTTGCAAAATGCAGATGGTTGGTTGCAGTGGGATTTGAGGCTATTAATGATTCTTACTCTACAGGTTTATGACATCAAGTCCTCAATTTCAACAGCGAATAGATGTTCATGATTCAGCAATTTTGAGAAGAAGTGTCAGTGATTCTGAAGGAGGATTGCATAAAAACAGTGATGAAAATGTAAGCTGTGATTCTATTGTGTATTAATCATGGTAATATACTGGTAAATTGTATGAACTCAAGCAAAATATGATTCATACCTTGAATGAAATCCTACTCAGAGTGGTGGAAGTGGTTCTCCTCAGGAGAAAAAGAAGAAGAAATCGTTATTGCACATGATGAAGCCTTGGAAATGGAAGAGGAAGAAAAAGAGTGAACAATTTGAGGCTACTCAAAAAAGTAAGGCTATGTACCTTATCCAAATCAATTAGCTTAGGATTAATTTAGTATGGGGATACCATTCTTGTTTATTACCTCCCCAATAGATGAATGATTATGTCTAGTATAAAATCTTATTCTTTCTTTAAGTCTATGCAAATCCTATTCCCAATTTTTCGCCTGTTATGATTCAGTAGACTTATGTACCAAATCAGCCATATACCCAACAAACCCATTGCTAACTTAGCAAAAAGGCATTGAGTAGGTATACTGTAACAAGTATTTTAAGGAAACCGTGACTTGATAGTCACAGAATGGTAGATCAGTTCATAAAATTCAGTGTGTGTAACGTTCAACCTCTATGAAGTGTAAAACCAATTCGTCTGTAAGTGCTCTAACTTTTGCATCTTCAATAAGTCGTGAAGGTATTGTGTCCACGAAGTTTTAATGTAAGAACTCACTTTGTGAGGTTGGGTAATTTCATGCTACATTTGCACTGTTATGAATAATGGATATCACAACATGCTCAAGCCCAGTGTGTAGTATGAACAGGGTTTCACCATGGACCATGTGCAATTTCACGGCATGCTGCGATATTTCTCACCCAAAATAGATTGTTATAGACACAGCACCTAATTTGGCGCAGCACTCAGCAGTCACTTTACTGCACTGGCACACAGTGGCTATATAAATACATTACATTTGAGACGATGATCATGAACTGCATGAATGAGGCAGAAAATTGTCACACCATAATATGCAATAGGTTTTAAGTACTTAAGTAGTCTTATTGGACACCTACATTACATTTTACATTGGATGGAACATTATGAGGTGACTCGCTATATATTGGGTATATTTTAATGCGGGAACTGTCTATTTGACTGTCATGCTCCTGTCAGGGAATCCTAATAGTTCTCCCTCCACTAGAATAATCCAATAATATACGATTCCTGTGTGAATGTGGAGCAAGAGAGAGAGTACAGTTGTTACATATCAAGGCATAGAGAAAGGGGCTCCTTGAATAGCAGAAAAGTCGAGACCTTTTATGAGAGAAGTGTGTGAAATATGGATAAAACGATCAGTCCTCCTGAGTTACAGTCCTCCTGAGTTACAGTCCTCCTGAGTTACAGTCCTCCTGAGTTACAGTCCTCCTGAGTTGCAGTCCTCCTGAGTTACAGTCCTCCTTAGTTACAGACCTCGTTAGGTACAGAGAGGATTAGTAACAGTGCGACGTAGAAAGAGAAAAAAGTAGGGTGAGTGGGGAGGGGGGGGGGGGGGGGGGGGGGGGGGGGGGGGGGGGGGGGGGGGGGTGGGGGGGGGCGGGGGGGTG